>JASSUY010011727.1:0-26614 GCA_032466535.1 Forpus xanthops | reverse complement strand
CATATAATAGGACGAAAATAGGTTTTACTAAAACAATAATAATTATTCTTTAAAACATATTCTTTGTATTTTCTTTTTATATTTTTTTTCTGAAAAAAAAAAAAAAAATTGAAAACATTCCATGAGTAATTATTCTTCAGCTTGTTGTTTCTCTAGCAAATACAGAGTATACAGAATCCCTGCAAGCTTAACAAGATTTATGTAGGTTTTTTGTATTAGAGAACAGAATTATAGAGAAGGCAGCACCAACGATGTTTCCAAATTTTAACACAAATTCAACTATCTGTTTTGTCATGTGGATTTGCAATGACTTCATGAATAGCTGAAGGGACATCTTATCTGCAAAGTGATTGGGAAAAAGGAATAAAACTGCCCCAAACTATACTGTACATTAAATATTAATATTACTCCTATAATGTTTTGTATATTAAGTATCTTGAAAAGATTTAAAATATTTAATGAATGTTTAAAAGTTACCTGAAAGGTAGTGTTTATTTTCTCTATTTTATATGTACCAGTAGAATGATTTGCTTATTGAGTCCCCTGGGAAGTGTTCCTTAGCTCATTTCATTAGATTGGGTCTAACTGGATAAAAGTGATTGCCCAGAAAATCTGTGACAGAACAGGAAATGGGTCCCAGATTACACAATTATTAGTCCTATACTTTTAAATAAAACTAGTTACCCAACAGAGGCCTCATTTATTCTGGGTTTATTCTGAAGTTAAGTAATACTGTAAAAGTGAACTATCAAAAGTCAATTTTCAGAAAAGATGTCAACATGACCTGCAAAGAAAAATTAAAACCCTAATATAAGGAGTGAATCTGCTTTTTTTGTTAGGTAATGAGCCCAATAGAGCTAAAACAGATAATTTTTCTTTAAAAGGCATATAAAAGCAAAAAGAGGAAAAAGAAAATACTATATAAAGCTCTAATGAGGAAAATGTTCTGTATGGATCTTGTTTTCTTTAATTATATAATTATTATTGTATGTTTTATCTGAATAAACAAACCCACAGTATTTCCAAGGATGAAAGGACTAAAGACAATAATCTCGCAAAACCATCTCTATATAATTTCATAAATGGGGGAGGGGGGGAAAGGAGGAAAGGAGAGTTGCCTTTAACCATGAGCAAATTTGGGCCTTATCTCTTATCAGACAAGGAATGATAAATGTTGACTTATAGCTCAATGTCTTGTCACAGAATATGTTTGACATATACAGAAAAGAACCATCAATTTTAATAAAGTGTTGCCTCTCTATAGAGTTACACATCCCATAAAATTTTCTGTAGGAGAAAGATGTAATGCTCAATAATTACTATTTTAGAACAATATCTAAATGCTGATATAAGATTCAGTCTCATACCTCTTGGTATAAGAAAGTCAAGATGTTAAACCTGCATATATTTGGCTGTTCAGCAGTTAAATGGATGAGTAGAAGTCCATTACTTCTGTAACTTGATATAGCTTTACTCTATTTGCCAACAGCAATGTAATCACTGAGGCAGAGCTGCATATAGAGTCAAAATTCAACTAGGAATATGGGCAAATTTTTTGCTCCACTAAGTTGAAGTTGCTTTGTAGATATTCATGCAATGTGAAGCAAATAGCATGTCTAGACATACCTAAACGTAAGAAAACGTAAAGATAAATTTGACAACATTGAAGAAATGAGACAGACATTTGTCCTCTATAACAACATAGCTGGATCTAGCATTAAGACCTCAATTTTTTTTTTTAACTTGGCCTTACCGTAGATGCTGCACAATCATGTAAGACATTGATCATGACATACTGCACAACTTACTGTGCATCACAACAAAACTGCTAGTTAAAACTTCAGACCAGTGAAATTAATAAAGAGCTGTAATCTGCTTCATATATAAGAGGATGACTGTTCCCTGCTCTTCCTCACAACACTAGCACAAAAACATTTAAATATAGTTAGAGTAGATGATCATTGTAGGTCCCTTCTAACTGAAATATTCTGTTCTATTGTAACTGCTCTACTCTAAATAAATCAAGGCAAAATATAAATGCATTTTTTGCCAAAAGCAAAGGGACACCTGTATAATGTGAAGCGTGGCAGGAGAGCGCCAAATTTAAACCTTGCACCAGTGAATCTGACTGTTTCGTCATAGAATCACAGAATCATTTTCAAAAGATGTTGTTCTTGACTAAGGACATCATTGTCTGAAAAGTAGACAACATAACCTTTTTTAAAGCTCCTTCATTTACATACTAGAAAGGAAGTTCAATACCCTGGGTATGTCTGTTGTTCTTTTTTAATTCTGCTCTTAATGTCAGGTGCTTCACTATTTTCTTGATCTGGAGAAGCAGAAAAAATGTATGCAATTAACTGCAGTTTAGCTCTATGACTTCGATTTTTTAAATGAGATAGACTTTGTGAGCTTTTAATGTATACAGCTAAAAATAATATATATTGAGTATTTCTGAATAAATAAAACTCAAGGAATCAGTTAATTGACAATCCACAACTCAAAACAAGGTTTGAGTAAATTATTCAGTGTGAATTATTTGTTCTGTTCTCTTCATTATACCTTTGGTTTGCTTGATTACTACTAAACAGCCTTACCCAGAATATGATACTTTCATGGACTGCATCAGGAGTGAAAAGGTGACCTTAGCATACACCATCAAATTTAGGAGGCCTTGAATTATGAAATCTAAATCCTCTTTCTCTTTGAAAAGGTCATAATCTATGTTTTTTTAAATAGAAAAACTGCTTCATTTCTTTTTTCTTTCTTAATATGTAACATATGCAAATCAATGCCATCAGTCAGCAATCATAAGCAAGCCTAAAATAACAAATCAATGAGAACAAGCAATAGCTGAGGAAAATATTTTTTAAAAACAAACTGAAGTTTTAACTTTCAGTTACTCATTTATAAACAGCAACAGGGAATTAAAACCCCCCTAATTTTATGAAACAGAATTCCTTTTTAATTCTTAATATTATGAGTGTGAGGTTAAGATTATTTACTATTTTCAAATACTAAACATAATCAAGTTTTCATGTTTAGCTGAAAGTATGTATGCGATGGCTGTGGAAATAGAAGACTCAATGATTTGCAGGTTATAGAATTTGACTGCACAACACTTCTACATGTCATATTTTAAAGGATAGTTTCTTCTTATATAAAAACAAAGATCTTCTTGCTTCTAATTTAATTAACTTGCAAATTTTAAGTGTGAATTGGAGGTTTGGGAAAGGCACAAATGGATTTAAAAGCCTGCAGCACCTAGCACCAACCTCTGTTAAGTGATTTTCTTTGCAACCTAGATAGTCCAGCTCTGCTTGATGGGCTTCTTGAGGCTGACAGAGTTTGAGGTGAAGGCAAATGTAAAAAAAAAAAATCAACTTTTTTGTCTCCATCTTAAAAGGCCCTTCCTGTATGTATATAATGCAACAGGAGAAGATGACATTCAGAATGTGACTTTAAATAGGGCTAAAAATACTCTTTTTAATACTTTTTTTTTTGAAGATAGGAGAGGTTACATCAATTCCTCAGAGTCAGCCAGCAAAAATGGCACTGAAAAAAAGAGCTGAAATGCTCTTTTGCAGGTTATCTACAGTATTTTGTGAAACAGTGAGAGAGACATAATCCTGAATCATAGAATTGTAGAATGATTTGGGTTGGAAGGGACCTTAAAGACCATCTAGTTCCCACCCCTCTGCCATGGGTAGGGGTGCCTTTTACTGGAAAGACTGCTCAAAATCCCATCAAATCTGGCCTTGAACAATTCCAGGGATGAGGCATCCACAACATCTCTGGGCATCCAGTGCCAATGCCTCACCACCTTCTCAGGCAAGAACTTCTTCCTAATATCTAATCTAAATCTACCTCTTTCAGTTTAAAGCCATTCCCCCTTTTCCTATCCCTACATGCCTTTGTGAAAAGTCCCCCTGAAGCTTTCTTGTAGGCACACTTTAGGTGCTGGAAGGCTGCTATAGGGTCACTGGCTCCCCAGAGCCTTCTCTTCTCTAGGCTGAGCAACCACAACTCTCTCAGCCTGTCGTAGAAGACATGCTCCAGCTTTCTCATCATCTTCATAGCCTTCCTCTGGACTCACTCCAACAGGTCTATGTCCTCCTTATGCTGCAGGTCCCAGAATTGAAAACAAGAATGCAGGTGTTGTCTCACAAGAGCAAAGTAGAGAGAGAGAATCACCTCCCTCAACCTGTGGGTCACTGTTGTTTTGATACAACCGAGTGTATGGTTGACTTTTTGGCCTGTAAGTGCACACTGTCAGCTCATGATGAGCTTCTCATAGACCAATAGCCTCAGGCCTTTTCCCTCAGGCTACCCCCAATCCATTCCCTGCCCAGCCTGTTTTTATGTTTGGGATTGCCCTGTCCCAGGACTTGTTCTTGTTGAACTTGATGAGGCCTGCACAGGCTCACCTCTCCAGCCTGTCCAGGTCCCTCTGGATGGCATCCCTGCCCTCCAGTGTGTCAATTGCACCACACAGCTTGGTGTCATCAGCAGACTTGTTGAGGGTGGACTTAATCTCACTGTCTATAATGCTGAAAAAGATTTTATATATTATCAGTCCCAAAATTCTATATGCCCTCCTAATGTCAAACACTTTATGACCGAGGAAGGCCTAGGTAAAGCAACTGAGCCAAGAAAGAACCATGGTGAAAAAAATGTATTTTGCTTTCTTCATGGTTCCGTCCTTATGTGCATTACTTTTACTAATATTTTTCAAAGGAATATAATAGGAGGTAGTCATCTGAATTAGTAGTTTGACTTCAGCTTAAAGATGGCAACAGTTATTCTTTTTAAAAGCAATAGTAATAGAGTGTTGTTAGATATGCAGTGACTGTCGTCCTGGTTGTTCAAAGTTTGATTTTGGTCATTCTTGGTCCTATAACTGATGATACAGTATTAAACAAGACACGTCCTCAGCTGGAATGCAACAGAGAAGAAAATGGTCTCCTGAGCTGAGCCAGGTGCAGGATGAGACCCTAATTTCCCAGCTAATACAGCCATCACCTGAAAAAGACAAGTTGGTTGATATTCAAAGATCACCTACAACAAACTCAGGAGCACTGCATCCCAACTAGAAGGAAGTGCAGCAGGAGGGCCATGAGACCTCCTTGAATGGATAAGGAGCTGCTGAGGAAAATTCAAAGGAAAAAAGAGGCCTATAAAAGGTGGAAGCAAGGGCAGGCGACTTGGGAAGAATACAGGGATGTTGTCCAGGAAGCTAGGAACCAGGTTAGGAAAGCTAAGGCCCACTTAGAATTAAATTTGGCTAGGGATGATAAGGATAACAGGAAGGGATTCTATAGGTTCGTAACAAATAAAAGACAGATTAGGGATGATGTCAGCTCCCTCCAGCAGCTACCATGAGAACTGGCTACCCTGGATTGGGAGAAGGCTGAGGTTCTTAATGACTTCTTTGCCTCAGGCTTCAATGGCAAATGCTTTGACCATACCACCCAAGTCTTGGAAGGCAGATGCAGGAACTGTGAGAATGAAGACCCTAGGCCCATTGTAGGTGAGGATCTGGTTCAAGACCATCTTAAGAACCTGAACATGCACAAGTCCATTGAACCTGATGAAATCCATTGATGTGTTCTGAAGAAGCTGGCAAATGAAGTTGCTAAGTCACTATCCATCATATTTGAAAAATTATGGCAGTCAAGTAAAGTTCCCGATAACTGGGAAAAGGGAAATATAACCCCCTTTTCAAGAAGAGGAAAATGGATGAGCCAGGCAACTACAGATGAGTCAGTTTCACCTCTGTGCCTGGCAAAATCTTGGGGCAGATTCTTCCAGAAGACACATGAAAAACAACAAGGTGCTTGGGGACAGCCAGCATGGCTTCACTAAGGAGAAATCCTGCCTGACCAATCTTGTGGCCTTCTATGATGGGGCTACGGAACTGATGGACAGAGGTAGGGCAGTTGATATCATATATCTGGACTTGTGCAGAGTGTTTGACATTGTCCCACAAGACATCCTTGTCTCTAAGTTGAAGAGACATCAATTTGATAGGTGGACCACTCAGTGGATAAAGAACTGACTGGATGGCCACACGCAAAGAGTTGTACTCAATGGCTCAATGTCCAGTTGGAGACCAGTAACGAGTGGTATCCCTCAGGGACCGATGTTGGGACCGGTCTTGTTCAGCATCTTTGTTGGTGATACGGACAGTGGGATTGAATGCGCCCTCAGCAAGTTTGCCGATGATACCAAGCTGTGTGGTTCAGTTGATATGCTGAAGGGAAGGGATGTCCTCCAGAGGGATCTTGATACACTTGTGAGGTGGGCTGATGCCAACCTGACGAAGTTCAACAAGTGTAAGGTCCTATACCTGGGTCAGAGCAATCCCAGGCACAGGTACAGGTTGGGCAGAGATGAAATTCAGACCTGCTTTGTGGAGAATGACTTGGGAGTGTTGGTCAATGGGAAAATGAACATGAACCAGCAGTGTGTGCTCACAGCGCAGAAAGCCAAACTCATCCTGGGCTGCATCAAAAGGAGCACAACCAGCAGGTTGAAGGAGGTGATCCTGTCCCTCTACTCTTCTCTTGTGAGAACTCACTTGGAGTATTGTGTTCAGTTCTGGTGTCCTCAACATGAAAAGGACATGGAACTGTTGAAACAAGTCCAGAAGAGGTTCACGAGGATTATCAGGGGACTGTAGCACCTCTCATATGAAGATAGGATGAGAGAGTTGGGGCTGTTCATCCTGGAGAAAAGAAGGCTACACTGAGACCTCAGAGCAGCCTTCCAATATCTGAAGGGGGGCTGTAGGGATGCTGGGGAGGGGCTATTCATTAGGGACTGTAGTGAGAAGACAAGGCTTAATGGGTTCAGACTTAATCAGGGGAAGTTTATATTGGCTATAAAGAAGTTCTTTACTATAAGCGTGATGAGACAATGGAAGGGGCTGCCCAGGGAAGTTGTGAATGCTCCATCGCTGGCGGTGTTCAAGGCCAGGTTGCACAGTGCCTTGGGTGGCATGGTTTAGTATGAGACATCCCTGCCCATGACAGGCTGGCTGGCACTAGATGATCTTAAGGTCCTTTCCAACCCTAACTAGTCTATGATTCTATGATTATGTGAAGGATTAGTAAAACAAGAGTGTTTGCTTAACTGCTTTGGCAAGTGCTGGCAATCAGCATTAACCTGGTTTGACAGCTGTTTCTTGAGGGTTGCTGAAGTTGGTCTGTTTCTTCTGGAGTCTGAACTTGGTAGGGATTTACTCAGTTATTGTGTGTGGGATGGCTGTCTTCCTGCCTTTTGCTATGGCCAATGTAGTCTGTAGCACTGCCCCTGCCACTAATTTAGTCACTATTTTGTCACTTTAGTTTCTTTATAATCAAGAAAAGATGTGTACGCATTTTGTGCATCAGGTAAGTACAGTACAAGAAAGAATGTGTGTTCATGTTGTTTGCTGAGGCTGCCTGATTTGTTTAAAAAATATCTACTACTATTCTGCCTGTAATTTTAGGTTCCTTTTTCCCCAGTAAAAATCTTGTACAAATGTCAAGAAAGCTGCTGTCAGCTACTTACTGATTCTGTGTTTTACATTCTGTTTCCAACTTGGCATAAATCCTAAAATTAATAAAATGATGTGGCTCTCTTGGTAATTAAAGCAAGATGATTATTCTACAATAATCCTCTTAAATAGTGAGGCATATAAACAATGGAAAGATAATTTTTATTTTGCAATTTAATATATAGGCAAATAATAAAAAAAAAAGACACAAAAAACAAAACCAGATTACTTTTGAATTGATAAACAAGTAATCCTATTTGTTTCAGTCAGAATAATGAATCTCCATTTGGGTAACAAATGAGCATTTGGTTTGTGACCCTGAAGATAAAAGGTAAAGTTTTGATTGTCAGAAATAACTATTTTATCAATGTGCTGATTCTCAGCCTGAAGCATACATCATAGCTTAGGATAAAAATCTGTTTCATCCTCCTGACTTCAAATATCCTGATAAATGCTAAACAAATAAAGGTGTAAAGGATATTTTATCTGTAAAAATTCTTTTTTCCTTTTTTTTTTATCCTAAAACTTACAGCTAAGCTGTCTGTGCTATAAACATTACACAGATCACAGACATTTTTTGTAAATGTATGTTTGATTCTCATTTTTTATCTTGGAAGAGCAGA
Source organism: Forpus xanthops (assembly GCA_032466535.1). Lineage (NCBI taxonomy): Eukaryota > Metazoa > Chordata > Aves > Psittaciformes > Psittacidae > Forpus > Forpus xanthops. The sequence goes on along the minus strand of JASSUY010011727.1, from coordinate 18,451 downwards.
GCAGGTTCCTTAACACAAGCAAAATTACTTCTAGCATAGAGGCAATCAGCCTTAGGCATGAATACTTCCCAGAGGTAAACAGCAATTTGCTGAGAGAGAAGAGGACAGGAGAAGGAGCTGAAGCAGCTGCTGTGGTGCATGATATGGCTATGAGTATTTTGATACCCATTGCTAACTGAAGGGGGAGAGGGATAGAGAGGAGACTAAAGGGTTTAGCAGTCCCATTCACACCATGCTTCACAATGGAGCTCAGTAATTCCAGTGATGTGGCATACTGAGGCCAATTGTTGTAGGAGTATGGAGAAAATGCAAAGTTGTATCTAAACTGCAATGCAAATGAACTGCATGGTCTATATGCAGCATGTCCAACCCTTCCTAGGTAGCTGTGTGAGCTAAGCGTATTCTATAAACCTATTTGTTGTGGGCACAACCCAGTGCAGACACCATGGAACCTGTATTCCTTACCTGTGGTTGATGTTCAAATTTTGATATTTAAATATTTACAGTAATAATTTATTTTATTATCTATCATAACACTCTGACAAGCTAAATAGGAATATAAGGAAATGTGGTTGGTAATAATTATATCAATGATTTATTACTTCTTATCATGTCTCACACTGATATAAGAGAAGGTGGGATTTTTTTTCTCCAAAATCTTTGCTTCTTGTGTAAATAGGATAATACAAGGTGAGAAGAAAACTAAAACTGATAGGTAATGGCAAAGTGCGCATCAGCCAGGATAGTGGTGGTATAGTTGCCAACAGTTCTGAGAAATAGCTGAAAAATTGATTCATACTGAAACTAATGCAGTGGTGAACTCTACCATGAAGCCTAAAGAAAATAAGCTTAGGTAGTCCAGTGTTGTCTGTTTAGATATCAACATTTTTCCTTTTCAAGTAAATAAATATAAATCACTACTACATTGTTGCAATCCTTTTCTGAAAATAAAAGGCAGTACCGTGTGGGGAGCCAAAAGAAACTCACCTTGAAACCCCAAGTTACATATTTATCACTTCTGTGTATAATTCTTTCTCCTTTGCTGCTTATATCACAGATTACTGGTTTTGGAGCCAATGAATATGTTTGTCCTATCCATTCTGGGATGAAATCACAGTTAAGTTTTATTAATACCACTCTAGAATATGTTAGGTTTTGTCAACATTTTTCAAAGAAACACTCAGGTTTAGAGAAAGCAAGAGGAGTTCGGCTCTGGGAAAGCAACTCAAATGGGCTCCTGCATGCTGAAAAGCTTTATTATACCTACTAGTTGTCTTTTTCCCGCTCTTGGATTCATTTTCTTTGATAATTCATGTGAGTTTTGAATGTAGAAATGGTCATACTGTCTCTCAACAAGACTTATTTAATCCAATTCCTGATGTTATTATCACTGACAAGCTTTTAGGGAAGCAGCTGTAGTTTTGATTTATGTCCTCAAAGAATTTGTTCTGTCAAGGAACATTTCCAAGTATGTCGGGACACACGAGCCCTTATCAAAAGGGATCCCTTATGAAGTATAAAAAGATAGGATCAAGGGATTGCATATGTTTGACACATTTCTGATTTAAAACAATGTATGCAACCCTTTGGGTTCTTAAATGCATTTTTGTCTATTCCAATCATTCTTAAACCAAAAGCCCTTGAAGACAATGCTAAGGGTGGTAAGTAAAGTCAACTTCTCAGGTTAACCTCTCAGGGAGCACTTAGATTGATTAATTTTATGTAATTCATTTCCATATCCAGATCCTGGCAAAACATATACAAGTCTTAAACATTTCCATTAAAGTTCATGCTACATGAATTAAAGACTTAGCTACCACTGCTTATATCTTTAACTATGAAAAGTTAACAATGATATTCAATATGCTAGTGCATCAATGTCAGCTCTTAAATCATAAAAATAATCATCTGAATATTACAACTCCTTCTGACCACTTTTCACGCAACTGTTACAGCAGATTAATTGCAAACTTTGTAAGGTAGTACAACTTATGGGTTGATGATGAGAGCCTTTGAAAATATATTATTTTCCCTGTAAAAGCCCTTCTACAAGTTGTAACTACTATGGTGTAATAAAACAAAATGGAATTTTTGTGAAGACCTACTCTAGAAATTTTTATTGTATGGAGGTTACTAATGATAGTGCATGCAAAATTACTATTTTAACATCTTTAGGAATAGCAACTTCCAAATGGGTTACGTTATTCCTGTTATCTCACCCCTGATAAAAAAAAAAAATATATATATATATAAACAATGTGAAGTGGCGTTGTTCAATTACAATTTACAAAATTATTTATTATCTTTCAAGTAAAGGATTTTATAGAGACCTATTGGCCATGCATCTGACCTCATTTACATTAGCTTACAACTGCAATTGTTTGTGTTATTCTGGATTTCTGGTAGTATAACAGAGAGTATATCTAGTAGAAATAGGCATTGTTGCCTAGTTTCTGGAAACCAGAGCCTGGACTTTAACTGTTCCAGCACCCTTGAAGAAAATGTCTTCCCTTTCTCAAGAATATTTTTATTTTTTCTGTTTTGTTTGGGGTTTCTTTTTTTTTCCTTTTCCTTCAAAATAAGGAAATAAGCATCTCTAAAGGGTGGGTATTAAAAGGTAATTTAATCAAAATACAAGGGTTTTATACAAAAACATACAAACTGAAAGTGAACTGCATGCATAGTTTCAATTATTTTTTGACCCGATACCGTTTTTGGATATGCTCAAGTTCCCATCTTCTTCTGTGTCTGTATGTACAATCCAATCACAGAGGTAGCTATGAATGAATCTTGGATGTACTTCATCACTGAACACAGTCTTAACAGAGAGGCATTTGCTTCTAAACAAGAGGAAGTTTTACTTGAATCTGTCCCAAAGCACAATGCACTTTTATTTCTGTAGACTTGGTTTCTGTAATAAGTCTAAAAAATAGACTGTTTATCTTATGGATAATCAAGACTTCAGTTATCCAAGGAAATATGCAATGCAATTAACAGACATGGGATAACAAGGCATTTCAATATTGAGGAAATTTTACTGTATTTGGTAAACTATCATGAGACCCATAAGTTGAGGCAGCATTCAAAAGAGCAATTATGAGAGTTTCAATTAAAATAGTCTTTTACTTTCAAGGATTTTCTCCTGGGTCAACATAAAGCAAATATCCAGTCTTCTCATGAAACATGTTCTGACTTCCTGGAACTTAATTATTCCTGACTCTTTTGATGGTATAGAGGATTGCTGAATAGTGGTTTCATGTCCTCTTTCCTTTTGAATCCTTCTTAGTAAAAATCTGGTAAATTGTCCACGGATTTAGTTGCATTATCAGATCATAGGCTGGAATGACAACAAAATTCACATGCTTAAAATAAAAACAGATTTTTTTTTTTTTCCCCTGGAAGGAATTATTTATTTTGGGATGAATGCTTCAGCAGACCAAAATGAGACCAAAAGATGTCTACAAGAGCAAACACAAAAAAAATTTCCATCAGAAAACAGCATGAACTAATATGAGAAGATCTATAGAACAAAACTCCTTATGTGGGCATTCACATGTGGGTATCTTTACATTGGACTATCTGTAAGAAATTGTTTATTATAAGGGTGGCAAGGCACTGGAATGAGTTTCCCAGGGAAGTTGTGAATTCTCCATCCCTGGCTGTGTTTGAGGCCAGGTTGGACAGAGCCTTGGGAGACATGGTTTAGAGTGAGGTGTCCCTGCCCATGGCAGGGGGATTGGAACTAGATGATCTTAAGGTCCTTTCCAACCTTAACTATTCTGTGGTTCTATAAAATGTCTCAGAAAAGTAGCTGGGGAATGCTTGTGGGGAGCATATGTATGAGCTTGAAGAAGCATATGTATGAAGTGAATTTTATTACAGAACAGATGTCAGATATGTTGAACTGTGTTACAATGTAGATCATTTTATTGGCTTCCTTATAAAAGACAGTTTTTAAAGAATACTGAATAATGTCTTCATCCTTCTTGTACAACATCAAGGGAGAGAGATAAATCAGTGACCAACTTCCTGAAGAGATGAAGAACCCCTTCAAGGTGAAGGAGGCCCAGAGAAAAAGGCCGCTTTCCTTAAGGCAAGGTAACAGGAGTTTGAGGGGGGCAGCCAATGGTGGGTTCGGGGGTCCATTTTTTTTTTTTAGAGCACTTCACAAAGGGTCCCTTGACATTTCTGTCTTTCCTTTCCGAGGCCCTGGATCCTGAAGGGGAAAAAGAGGATGAAAAAGCTTATCGGAAATGTAAGTGATCTTTATTGACCTGTGACTTTTGTGTAACCATGGCCTCTGGCGTGTGACTCAATGTGCATTTCTTGTCAAAACAGGCAAGGGAATTGTCTGCTGCCCTGAAGGAATGTATAGTACGTGTGTGTGTAGAGTGCTGAAAGGCAAAAGATTGATGTGAGGGCTGAAGTGAGAAGAGGTAAATACAGGAAAGTGTGAGAGGGAAGAAGCACTTTGAAATTAATTACTTCTTGTTTCCTCAGTGCTGGTGGATGATTGCCAGAGTAATTAACTTTGTAACTAATTCAATGGTATTCCTCTTTTTTACCTTCAAAATATCATATATATTTTGATTCAGGAACCATATAGTATAATTTCACTAAATATTATAGAATAATATTTCTGTAATTGTATGCAATAATTACTCTACATACACAACCTATCTGGAAAGATATGTTATGTTAAGGTAGGTTATGTGGGAATAGGGTATGTAGGATAGGCCTTCCCTGTGATGATTGAAACGGTTCATACCATTCAGGTAAACGTCGAGACAAGGGGAGGGTCACAAAATCACAAAGTAAAATATATAAACCTTCAGATTCAAGTTTAAGTAATGTTAAGTTTGATAGCTTTGTAACAGAAGCAATGGAAAATTACTGTGGTGCATGACTGAGATAAAAAAAAAAAAAAGATTACAGCTAGAGAACATACTGAGAATTCTTTTATAAGATAAAGCATTGTAGTTTTAGGTCTTTATGACCTTAGTACAAAATGAGAGTAAGAAAAACGGGCTAGAAGAACAGGACATAAGGATGAGTATCTGGAATGGCAGTGGTCCAGGATGGGCTGCAGTTAAACTAACTGATTAGTAGGACAGGATGATTGCTATGCCTATGGTGTAAATGAACCAATTAAGCTGGTATAAGCATCTACTGCACCTGCTTTAAAGGCTGACAGAAGTGATGAAGACTGTTGGAAGAAGTAAACAACCCTCAGAGACCAACACCACATTTTTGTACACATGTGGGGAAATTTCTGGAAAATTATGTAACCCATATGTAGCCTCATGAATATGTGTGTTTGCCCAGTGGCTACATAAGGACAGCTTGTGTAACAATATGGGGACATACGTTAGGAGGAGCTATCCTCCATGTCTTCCAGCACCACAATAAAGAATAGCTGCTTGTCAACTTAAAACTTTGTTGGCAAGTTTGTTCCTGGAGTTTTCTCTGAATCAATGTAGAAAGTATTGTCCAGCAAACTACTACTGTATAGAAGGGCAAGGAAGGTCTCGTATTCTTCCCAAAGATTAGGTCAGCAATGAAACCAAGGAGCTGAGGTCCCAGTCAAACATTCCTGTGAAGAAGTGGAGCCTGAAGAGGGACAAGAAAGTTCTTCTGAAAGCATTATAAGCAGCTAACTTAGTATCAGCTGTATTTCCAGCCTACCACCAGTGGCCTTGTGGTGTTGTACCAGAAGCACAGGAATATCCAGTGAAAGAGCTGAAGATATGCAAGAGCATCTCTGAGTTCTGCCATCTTGCCCACAGTTAAAAAGGGGAGACAAAAATAAGGTGGTATTTAAGATGAGACACAAGAAATATGGTTTACATGTGTTGTTCCTAAAGCCGTCTGGTAGGGTAAAAAAAACAAGCAGGTGGAGTTAAACAGGCTTGTACAGAAAACCTACAGCAAAATCTGTCAAATCTGCAAGAGATGCAGGCACCTTCCTTCATTTTTTTGGTGAATAGACATGTCAAGTGCTACATCTTTTTGTTTTTCTGCCTGCTGGAGTCACAGTTCACAAGAATTAATTTTTAGACAGGAAAACATATACCAAGACACTGGGCACTTGCTAGACAAGAAAATTTGGAGCCTTTGCTTGTTAAATTGCTGGAAAGCTTCTTTGAAACTGCAATGAATGAGCTGGGTTTTATCAGGTGGGAGATTTTGAGAAATGATGGAGCTGTCAGCAGATTATTCATACACAGCTTCTATAGACTTGGAATAACTCAAAATTATTCTTGAAAATCTTGTCTGTGAGTCAAAAACTCGAGTAAGGTAGTTCTGGTCAGCATTTGTAGGTAAAATGACAGAACAGATTGAGGCTGATTTTGAGGATATGATCTCAAAACCCCTGAAATGAAGAATAATTTATTGGACAAGACTAGAGTGACGTGAGTTTAGAGGAAGCTCTCGCAAGAAGATAACAGCTTTCAATTGCTACAAAGTCTGCAGCATTATGTGAAAAATAGATTGGGCTCTTTGAGTACAGCAAGATTGAAAGGACTGATCAAAAAGGCTTCATACAAAATCGTTATTCTCTCTTATATTGGTTTTTGGTGTTAATTTTTCTTTTTGTAGGGTCAAAAATATATGAGAATTCGAGGATGACCTTGTGAGACTGGAACAGGTCACACGTGGGGCTGAAGCTAAGGCTTTCTCAAATGGTTGTAATAGGATTCACTACAGGACATGTGTGCCTGTGAGCTAACTGATGGACAGACTTGAACTAAAGAAAAAAGCATCAGTTAGACTAAGTCTCATAATACAGGTCCTCTTGGGGTTGTTTGTTTGTTTGCTTGTTCTCTCCCTCCCTACCTCCCCACCCGCTCCCAGCAGCCACTGCATTATAAGACTCTTCACAGGGCCAGTAGTCTTCCCAAATTGTGTAGATGATACCATGAATTTTTTTTCTTGTGCATGATAACACACACATTTAAAATGCATTTTGGCTTGGAGAAAGAATGAGAAAAGAACATTCAAAGGAGGATTTAGGGAAACTGCTTGAAGAAAATGAAGCACATGAAGAATACTAACACAGACAGTTATGTGGACCTTTTGACCTCTGTGAATGTGTCTTCTATGCACTGTTTTTTGAGATCAGTTGTCATATTTACAGACCTTGTCAAAGACGAAAAAGAAAGAATGAAAGTGGTAGGACGGTGAAGACAGTTCACTGGTCCTTACTGTAAAAAGTATCATCCAGTCCTTGTATGGTTACTTTTTCTGTTCTCACTTTATAGAAATATTTCAGAGAAAAAGACAATTTCTCCTTGTGCTTCAAGTTGACTCCTGGTCCCTCACATCAGATTTACCTAACTGTTTCATCCTGGAAGTAGTGAGATCAGACCTGAGAGTTCATGTCAGAGGCAGCAGTCTTTCTTCCCAATGTGCCTAAGGGGCAAACAACAAAGTGTTTCCAAGCTTGCAGGGGTTTGTTTTTCACATCTCAAAAACATCCACTCCCAAACAGCTGACAGTAGTAGTTCCACTATAGTGTCCCACAGAACAATTAATCTGAATTGCAAAACATCTCATAAAACAACTTTACTCCCACTGGTATCGCCCTCTGCCCCAGAATTCAAACCTAATTCGAGGAATGCTTAGAGGAATAACAATTCAAAGGATTTTTCAGTGCAACTATATTGAAGACTGATTTATAAATCACAAACGGTTTTGTCTGCTCTATTTCTATGCCTCATGAGCATCACCTCAACTTACAGAGTCAGGCACTCTGGCTTCAGTGCCTGCATGCTTTATGAGCACGTGAAGTGTTAGGTGCCTGAAGATAAGGTATGCAAAAAGCAAAAAGCTGAACAGTAAGCCAGGAAAGATAAGTGAAAGCAAGGGCTAAAAATAGGTGAGACTCTCGGCCATGAGCCTGCAACCCCCTTTCGTCCAGCCAGGATTTTGCAACTGATGGCTATCACTTGGAGTTTGGTGCCTAAGCCACTCCACATGGCAGGTTTGATTCTCTGATTTGAAAGAGTTGGTGGTAGATCTCCCATTTCTCAGGAAAGCGTCCCAAGTATTGGCTTACTGGGAATTCTGTCTCTCAGAATTTCTCCTATTGAAACTGTTACACTTTGTGTAAACAATTAAATATTTATTAAGTTGGGGGGAAAAGAAGGGAGGAGAGACTGACACTACAGCCTGGTAGTTAGGGCAATCATATGGTAAAGTCAAATTCATGTCCTTCTTCATTTAATTATTTATACCAAATGGAATAGTGCCAGCTGGGGGGAGTGAAAGGTTTACCTCAGACTGTGCTATATCCTAATGGTTACAGCAGACTCTCAGGAGGGTGACAAACTGGACTTAATTCCCTTTGTCCAGAGAACCTACCTGCTCTTTTAACTACTTAACTATCGGTGGGGGAAGGAGTGACTTTATTTTTTTTTTTTCAGTAGATCCTGATGTTTTCTTGGAAGGTTAATGTGTTACTTTGGCAGATGTTCTTACAGTTAAGATAACCAGAAGAATGCTTGAGGCTTGATGTGTGTGTATGTGTTGGGTTTTGTTGTTTGTTTGCTTTTAATGGAGTTGTCTAGGAAGGCTTCTCACCATCAGCAGTTTAGTGATTATGTGGTAGTTTGACCAGTATGTTTTGATTCAGAAAAACCTTTAAGTGTAGAAAAGAAGAATAAACATGCTTGAGGTTAGCTGATGACACTCTGGCAAGCAGGAAGTTTGTAAAGCAATGTGTTCCACCCACTGTTGATTTGTACATTGTGGCAGAAGTATAAACTCTAACAAATTAGAAACTTTGTGCAGTTAGGCAAGTACCATGTTGAAAGTAATGCTGGCTGAGTAAATTTTGGTAGTATATTTTTTTAGTAATTTTCTCATATTTAATCAGCTCTAAGATTACATTTTATGTCAAGTAAAGTTAATGTGTTATACGTCCTATTTCTTTGAGAACCATAGATTATGTTTAGGAACTTGTCTCCATTTTAAGTTGTCTAAGACTAAAAAGCTGTATGACCACATATTGGGTTGACTTTTGACTTCCAAAGTACCCTCTCCTCCTCCCAAAACCCCCTAGTCTGCTTATTTTTAGAGATCATTGCTTCATTCTATTTCTCAGCTGACAAGATTACATTGTTGGGTCACCTAGCATTGCAATTCATAACCCTAAGTATCTGGGACCTTTACTCATATACAACAGCACAATTTATCTATTTATCTATCTTATTTTTTTATGAAAACTGACAGAATTTTTCTGCATCGGGAATTCTGAGAAAAATAACAGTAAGCTATGCTGACACACATATCCTTTGGGAAATGGGTGTCCTTGAGATGGTCAGCTACTCCTCTGACTTCCAAACTAACCTCTTCAGGCGGATTCATTCACTCCAGTCTCAATATTTCGCATTTATGTAACCCCTATATCCCATATGGTGATCAATGGACAGGTTTGTTTCTGTTAAATTTAAAAAAAAGAAATCCAAGAAAACAAAAATGATGGTGGATGAGGGGAGCTTATTAGGCCTACTTTAATGGTTGAACTTGACAATCTTATAGGTCTTTTCCAACCTAGTTGGTTCTATGATTCTACTTTGTACACCCAAAGCTGATGGTGTTGCTTGGGCCAGCACTGTTAGCAATTCTGAACATTAACTGTGGTATCTCATTCTGAAGGTTAAAGTTGTAAGGAGAGAGAATAGTCAAGTGCACTATTATTATAGCCAATATTATCACAACACAACTAAGGTAACATAGCATAAATCTACTCTTCTGACATTTTAAGATCATAATATCGTATTCCATCTTGGGATATAGGATTCATTCACTTCACACCAATTTGTAGCAAAACAAATGTATCGTGGTTGTATACCATAGTAGAAACTCTTGGAAACAAAACAGACCAGAATAGGCAGAGCTTAGTTTATGAGGCTTTGATTTGTAATCGCTTCATTTCCACATTTAACAAACAAAGACGCATCGGTAAACCATTGGGTAAAATTGAGTTATAAGGAAGTAAATAAAGATATTTTTCTGTAAGATTGGAGATGACTGACTGTAGGCTCTTCCTTTGCCAAGTACTTTGCATGGTGCAAACAGACTGAGGAATGATATGGTTTAAAATAGATTATAATGACAGAGGTGATACCCTTGGGAGAGCATATTCCAACTGCAGTAGTTTGAGGCAAGGCTGTTGGGAGACCCCAGCATAGAATAGGGTATTTACAACAATAGAAAGAAATGAAAATGTTCTTCCTTGAAAATAAAAATTCTGCTCTCTGGAAACCAGTGCTTGTAGCATTTTTTGGTGGCTTGCACTTCTCTACTTCACTAGAAAGAATCTAACCTAATTCTCAAATTAGAGTAGATCAAATATACTTAGTATATTATTCTTCTGAATTTACTGATATTTTAAATTATATTGTATGTTTTAATTAAAAACTCACTGGGGATGAATTCTTTTTTTCTAAGTTTCACTTGTAAACAAAGAAAGTCAACTGATGTTTTAAGGTGATCATGAGGGACAGATGTTTTACCTTCTATAGAAGGATATTGGAGATATCCTTCTTAGGCTTTTAAAAGTAAAGTCTAAACTGGGGAAGTGAAGAGAGATTCTTCTTTTACCAAAGATACATGTCAAACTCCTGCAAATCTAAAGTTCTTAGAATGCTGTCTTCACAGGGAAGAAATGAACTGCTGACTTTAGGACTCTAAGTGTACTAGCTCACAAATCCCACCTAAGCAAAACAAAGTAGTTTACTTTGTACTTCTATGGCATTTTCCCATCCAGGATTACAGAATGTTTTATAAACACTAACAGTGGAAAAAAATGACAGGCATGTGTGTAAACTAAAATCAGACTTGTTCAGTTTATCTGTTTTCCCAAAATCCCCTATAAAATCAATGGCAGAGAAACCAATGAACAGATATACTTGAATGGCAATTTCCTGTCAGCACAGGTGTCATGGTTTAAACCCAGCCAGTAACTCAGCACTACACAGCTGTTCATTCACACCCTCTCCTTTCCCCCTCTCTGGGTGGGATGTGGAGGAGAATTGAATGAATGTAAACCCTACAGGTTGAGATAAGAACAGTTTAATAACTAAAGCACACTTTAATACTGCTACTACTAATAATAATAGGGGAAATAGGGAGAGAATATAAAAATGAAATGAAAAAAAAAAAAAAACAATAAACATAAGTGATGTACAATCGAATTGCTCACCACCCTCTGACTGAATGATGTCAGATATTGTCCACCCTGCACTCCCCGTTTGTTTATGCAGCACGTACAGACACTAGAGACAAAGTAATGGCCTGATCCAAAGTGCATTCAAAACAGACAATCTCCAGTTTGCTTACATGCACTTTGGATCAGGCAGTGAAAAGTGTAGAGCTATTTTGCAGCAAACCTTCCAGAGCATGATCAGTGGGCCATTCATTTTTCCAAAGCAAGTAGGAATTAATATTTTTGATCATACTTATTCTGTATTCTTTTCTCTATGTGAGCATGCATTTCTCCCCCAAGATTTCAGTCTCAGATGCAAACTTTGGGAAGCTAATAGAATATGATATAAAATTTAGTATGTTTTCTGGGAAGCATAGTTTTCAAAATAATATCTTATATTTTTAATCTTCAGAAAAATAATCCTTACTGATAATTACTGACTTCTACACAATATATGAGAGTGACTAGAATGACTACTGCCATTCTAGTAACTGCCTATTTGGTAGAAAGATTTTATGGGGAATGAGAAGGTAACCATTCCCTAAAGCGAATTGCACAGGTCTTGTAAAAGGTTTAGGGTCCTCCATTTACCTGTCTAATCTCACTCCTCTGCTTACATTTGTGAAGGTATCTATGGCATCATGATCTGTTCTCACAACACTGATTTGATATAATGGCCATGTTGCACAATCAGTGATTCATGTTCCTCAGCATGTGTCCCACTGAAGCTAATTCTTGCTTCATTTCTTGGAGAAAAGTGACAGAGAATAAATAAGACAATAAGCTCTCTAAAAGCAAGCAGCTAACAGTTTTTAGAAGTAATAGAAAGCAAAACATGATCATCTGAGAGCTAAATACGTTTAAGAGAATCATGCTCAAGTATAATTACAGTGTGATATTTCACGGGCCAAAAAAAGGTATGTCAGCCCATCTAGAACATTCACAGGTCTCCAGATGCACGCATTCCTAGACATACGTTCAATTCCAGCTAAGCCTAACAGAAATATTAGCTGTCTCATCTCTGATGGTGTTCTCTATTAAGAGAAAACAAGAGTCTTTCCCGAAGGTCATAGCTGCAGTCTTGCCAGCTTAGACTTCATACAAGTCAAAGTGATTTGGTGCTCAGCAACTGTCCCATATCCACATAACTGTATATGTGTTTATAGCAGTAAAATGAAATTTTTGCAACCAACACATTGTTAATGTGTCATTAGTAGTGAGTATGTTTGGAACTGAAGGAGAGTAACAAAAATATGATGTATACATAGTGACAGGAAATATATTTGAGACTGATAAAACATTTATCTACAGAAAAGTGAAAAATCAATTAAGTTATTTTTTAAAGTAAAGAATTTTTGAGGTTATTAAGATATACGTAAGCAATTTAACTTGTTAATAATACACTGTAACAGTATATAGCGCTGTGTTTATGGTTCTAGCTAGTGAAATATAAACTGATATGCAAAACTTCAGCTGAATACTCAGCTCCAAAAACAAAAAAAGTTTTATTTGGTTGCCTTGGTTTGTTTTCCTTCTTTCCCTATATTATTTTTTTTTTTATACTGTAGGAACATCAGTTCTCTTGATCCATCCCCATTACATCTGATTGATGAAATACCAACAGCAGCAGAAAATAGTACACAAAGCTGACCTGCATAGGTATTTTCAGAGCAGTATAACAAAATTATGTATCTTATGTACCCAAAAAAAAAACCCTGTACCTTTCACAGGGGATACACAACACTGGATATATTTTCAGAGCCAAAATATTGTCTGACGTTAGATACCAGGAAATTTAATTTGGTAAAGTCAAAGACAGCCTCTCTGAAGTATCTTAGAAACAAGTGGCCTTTCTCACATGAGTAAAGGGACTGATAACTATTGATATGGGCTCATAAACATGTCGTTAGATTCACTATAAGTGATTATTTCCTATTCTCCACACAACAAATTTCCTATTTTCCAGAGAAAGTTAGTTAATCCTAGACGATATTAGCAAGTCTTGTTTGTCTTCAACTAGTAAGATGCTCTTAATGAGCACAAATGCTAATTTAGGCACAGCCGGTGAGGTATGTGTGATCTTTAGTGCACTCTCCCTGCTCAGTTCAGAAAGGACTAATTTTATGGGGACTAACTTTCCACCTTCCTTTCTCTTTGTACATCTATGAGAAGGCAGCCTTTTCTCTCACCTTCTCTAGAGTCTTGTTTTCTAGGGAACAATAATTTCCCTATTTGTTGTTTTCTTTCCACCGATACATTTGGAAGCAGTATGCTTAAGGAAACAAGTAAGGCCGACAACTTGTTGATTTCTAATTCTCCAGTTGCTTTGAAATATCTTCAAATGATGTGGTAGACAGATATGTGTCCAGAAGGCCCACAGCTTTTTCTCCTACATATCCTATTTCAGATCTCACAAGCCACCAGTATTGTTCTTTCTCAGGCTGAACAAAAAAATGGGGGTCTTAACAGAGACATAATCTCAAAATATGTTAGTTTGTCCTAAATAGTAGATATTCACTAGTGGGCAAAAAATTTTATTTATATGTAGGCTATCATTTTGCAGTAACTTTATTGAATTTAGTTACTTCACCTCAAATAACACCAAAACCACCACTTTGTTCAGTTTTCAAGTACATGGGTAATGTAAAGCTGCATCTAAGTACTTAAGGATATTTTTGTGGGAAAAAAAAATGCAATACATTTGCCTATTTTCTTATATATTAACAGGTAAAATAAATAATGTTTCATTAATGTAATGTTTTTCAATATCACAAGGTTGATCTTGGACTCAAGGGGGCAATGGCATTTAAATTATAGGTGGTATTCTACTTAAAAATCTGAGATGAAATTTATCTCATAGTGCTTCTGTAGTGACAGAAGTTCACATTTATTGTTGAAGTACAATGAATGAAATGTGATTCAGAAATAAGCTTTTAATGTTATTGTCAATATCTTAGGTTTTATTTCAGTTATAAATGAGAAACTTTCAGACCATATGAGCAAAAGCATTCTCACTATGCTTAGGAAAAACATTTACTGCTATTACTACATTTTATCAGCCTTTTAAAAAGAAATGCAGCAAAAAATAGTTGATCACCATCATTAAGTGCTTCACTGAAGCACACTTTTAACTGTCTCATGCAATTAAAATATTGAAAGAAAGAAAAAATGTATTCATATTGTTTCATACTTGGTTTAAAATTACATCACAGTCAAAATTAATGAATTCCATCTGTTTCTGGATTCCCTTGCAAATTTTTCCACTAGGAATAACGTGTTCCCCAAAGGATAGATATATTTATTCCTTTTTTTCTGAAGACTTTGTGATATCTGCCACAAATATTACCTCCACAGCTTCTTGGAAGACAGGTCATCATTGTAGTTGGCATGAATGTGATCAAATTGCAAACCTAGGATTGGAAGCTATTGCAGACATGACCATCATAAAACTATTTTGAAGTGCACAGATTTCAAATCTAATATTCATGGTTAGTAAAATTTTGAAATCAAAAGCAAAATTTGTGTGTGATGGTTTGCATCTCTTTATATGAGTTTGCATCAGAGTTACTGATTTCTCTTTCATAATGCTAAAGTTCTACTTCACTTGCAAGATAAAATATTTGAGAACACAGCTTCATTTTCTAAAATATGTAAGTAACTATAAGCAATGTAAATTAAAGAAAAAAAAAAAAGTCAAAAAATCCAAACCCCCTACAGTCAAGTAATCTTAAAATGTCAGCATACTAGGTTTCTTTCAATTAGCATGAGGATGTGCCAAAATACTTAGCAAGAGTAAAAAAAAGAGCAGCTAAACTGTATTGGCCCCTTTTTAACAATTAAAATGGAGAAGACTTCTATTGAACTTGGATATCAGAAGACCGGTCAAATAAATAGAAGAAGCTTCCACGCAAGCAAATTAACTCAAGTATCTGTACACACATTTTTTTTTTTTCATGGACAAGAATTCGCACATTAAAAGCAAAAGTTTGTCAAATGTTTCTGTGAACAACTCAAATCCAATACTATCAATCATTTCTAACTTGCAGAATGCTTCAAACCTTGGGATTTTTGCCCTGCCAAAGAAATTCTTCACAAAGATATATTCAGTGATTCAGAGAACTTGCAGTTCCATTAGCTGTTCTGCTGTTAGGTTCCCAGGGTTGTCAATCTGCCACCTTCCGCAGATTATATTTGCGAATTTAAAAACAAAAGTAATTCCTGTTCATTTCTTCTGCTGTCTGGGATACTATTATTAATTCCAGATATTATGTTGATTATTTGCATTACAGTAGTCAAAACAATGATGAGGTATTTCCCTTCAAAGATTGCATCTCATTCAAAACAAATTTAACCCTTATGTTTTGAAGCATAAAAGCACAAACTTTAAACTATTGGAATTTTACACCTGGCAACATTTTAAATAGCTACATTCCAATGGAACTGCATCACCTGGAAATTCCAATACAACCGAATAATCTGTTATCTGCTGAAAACAGCTTAATTTTAATATGCTGCAGTTGACTTAAAGGTTAAGCGACCTCTTAAAAGAATGTGAACTTGTGAATTAGGGAGTTCTTCTACTCTCAGGTGGCATTTTATTCACCACAAGAAGTAACTGCTAATGAGCTCCCTAGCTAGCAAAAGCTAGATGTAAAATATGTAAAACTTGAAATGTCTAGTGTTTCTGAAAAATATACTCTGTGAGCTTGGCTTATTAGGTAAATTATAATAGATCAAAGAAGGAAAGGGTAAAACCAGGTGTCAAAAGCTGAGAATGACCAGCCGATTTCTTTTCTAATGTTATTTCATGGTCTACCCTTATTAAAGTATTTGGTTAATACAATTTGCAAATAAAAAATTATTTCATCTAAAAAGTGTGTTGGGTTAACATACATAAAAAACCTCAGTATGATGGCTTAATATGCCAAGAATAGGCTCATTACATAGGAAACAATTTAATTTTTTTTTCTTGATGTTCAAATCAAGCTTAAACAAAGAGTCCTGGTTTTGAGTATTTAGGCCAAAAAAAGTAAAATCTTTCCTTTGGGAGTTCATCCCTGAGATAAGGAGAAAAGGATTCTAATAAGAACTGCAGAACATGCTCCAGCACACTGCACTAGAGAGCTGAATCACTGAGAAGTGCAAGAGAAAATCTCAAAGGACAAATTGCTTGTGGGAAAAGTGATGTCCCATTCCCTTGAGCACAGTAAGCACTGCTACTCTGAACACTAAGGAAATAATTATTATGAGTCCCTAATTTTGAAATACAGTAAAGGAAGAATATAATCTCAAACCTATTCCACAAAGTATCCAGACAAGTGCAGAGCTTCTACTGGCTTCAGTGAGACTCAAGCAGTTGCAGCATCTAAGTCAGTGCTTAAACAGATAAATCCAAAAGCAAAATAAATAGAAATGTAGCCATGTATCTACATGTTTATGTTTGTGGGTATTTTAAAATACTTATGCTCTAGCATGCAGGCTGGCACTGACTAGAATTTTGTTCGATTTCTTTCTCATTGTGATGAAGGTTAAATTTTCCTCTATCCTTA
Organism: Forpus xanthops; assembly: GCA_032466535.1. NCBI lineage: Eukaryota > Metazoa > Chordata > Aves > Psittaciformes > Psittacidae > Forpus > Forpus xanthops. Next base: position 1,690 of record JASSUY010011727.1, on the reverse strand, counting down.
CTTGGGGACTGTGCCTTAATTGCACTGATTTTATATTTCACATTACAGCTCTGGGACCAGAATCCCACTAGGTGAGTGAGATAGTTCCTAAATTAGACCATCTTTCCCTGCCCATTAAGTAGAGGAGTGGTGTAGGTAGATGTCACCTAAATACAGCTGTCCAACACCTGCCTTTAGCCCAGTGGCTGTAACACTCCCAAGAGAGACAGAAGCATGACTTTGAAACTCTTCAGGCAAAGGCAAGTTTAGAAATAGAGTGTTCTGTATATGAAGATCACTACCTCCACCTCAGGCTAACATTTTAATTGAGAAGAGATTCAAATGTGAAGGTGATATACTTGCTCCACCTGGAATGCCAGCCATCTCTGAACATACAAAAGTTTTACCTCTAGATCAGCAATGAGATGTTTAAAGTATCCCCCTTTGGGCTTGAGAAGCATAGTAAAATTTCCTGGCAAAGATTTTATGCTCCATCACACTGGATGAATTTCGCCTGTGTTCTGGTCTTATTTCAGGGGAGAGAATGAAGGTGGTGTTATGGGGATTATGGAACTGTGCTTCAGGGCTTGAGTTGCTATGTTCTTCCTTGAAGGGCCGGTGGGTCTGCCTCCTGCATATGACAGATTGCTGAACAAAACAGAAATCATTAATATATGTTAACCAGCAGCTCTTACAGCAGTCATAAATATTGTTTTAGTTATAACATTATGCTGATCTACCATTGATTTCTATAATAGACTCCTTTTATCTGAGGCTAATTACAAACTTGTTCTTGTCTCTCAGTACCAGAGAGATACACACGTAGTTTGATGAAAATACAACTCATGGTAGATGGTATAACTTGATACAGAAGACTCATTGGAAGCTACCAATTACAAATTTACTTTTATAGATATCACAGTGAAGCAGTAGTACATCTTTATAAAATGGGAAGAGAATGACTGCTATGGAAATAAGCAAACTTCAAATATTTATTTTCTCATATGATCTACTGACAAGTCTGATAGCTAAATGATAGTGAGAAACTTAGTTCTGTGGTTTTGTTCTCAATCATACTATATTTTAAAAAAGTATGTTGTTATATGAAATGGTGAAGGTAGTAATATTGTTGCATATGCCAGTTTGTAACATATATGTATCTATTGAAAAGTATCAGAAACTTAAATGTAGTTTCCTATTAAAAAATAAAAATTAAATTCTAAAATTCCAACTGATTCAGAGCAGGCCTGGGGAGAAGGACTTGGGGGTTGTCATGGTTTAAGCCTCTCAGGCAGTTCGCTCCCTCACTCCCCCCTCTTTTTAACCCCAGTCCCAGGGGGATGGGGAGGAGAACTGAAAGAATGTAACTCCCACAGGTTGAGATAAGAACAGTTTAGTAACTAAGGCATAACACAAACCACTACTGCTACCACCAATAACAATAATGACAAGGCAAATACAAGGGAAAAGAATACAATTGCTCACCACCTATACCCAGCTGACTGAGCAGTGCACCCCCCCCCTTTCCAGGTCTCTGCTCTCCATTTTTACATCCTGGGCATGACGTACTGTGGTATGGAATACCTCTTTGGTCAGTTTGGATCAGGTGTCCTGCCTCTGCTTCCTCCTGGCTTCCCCTCCTCCCTGTCAGAGCAGAAGACTCAAAAAGTCCCTGGTCAGACCAAAACATTACCAAGTAGTAACTGAAAAC
>JASSUY010011726.1:0-32617 GCA_032466535.1 Forpus xanthops | reverse complement strand
TGTGTGCAGTTCTGGTGTCCTCAACATAAAAAGGACATGGAACTGTTAGAACAAGTCCAGAGGAGGGCCACGAGGATCCTCAGGGGACTGGAACGCCTCACGTACGAAGATAGGATGAGAAAGTTGGGGCTGTTCAGTCTGGAGAAGTCTGCATGGAGACCTCATAGCAGCCTTCCAGTATCTGAAGGGGGCCTATAGGGATGCTGAGGATGGAATGTTCATTAGGGACTGTAGTAGTAGGACAAGGTGTAATGGGTTCAAACTTACATATAGGAAGTTTTGATTGGATCTGAGGAAGAAATTCTTTCCTGTAAGAGTGGTGAGGCACTGGAATGGGTTGCCTCAGGGAAGTTGTGAATGCTCCATCACTGGCAGTGTTCAAGGCTGGGTTGGACATAGCCTTTGGTGGCATGGTTTAGTGTGAGGTGTCCCTGCCCAGAGCAGGGGGGTTGGAAGTAAATGATCTTAAGGTCCTTTCCAACCCTAACTATTCTATGATTCTATGATATTTGAATTCTATATCAAAATGATCCGTGGCTGCTTTATGGAGCTCTTTGTTATTTTGATACTCAAACTGGAAGGTCTAATAGAAACTATATCTACTACTGTCTGAATTAAAGTAATTCAGAAGGTGGAAACTGTAGTTTAACTGAATACTTATTTAACTGAAACTAATTCAATTTAACTGAAAACTGTTTTCCCAGGCAGTGCTTGTTCACAGCTAACCATATAAGTGCCATCCACTAAATATTAATTGATAGTCTCATTCTGATTTTGGTTATGTTAATAACAAGATTTGTATTGAATTCAGTGATAAGAAATTCACGTACCTTTAATGTTCAAAGCAGTTTGTAATTTTGAGAATTCTAAAATCAGCACAAAAGTAGTAGTACACATTTTTGAGGATATATGTAAAGTGTGCTAAGTGTCATTTGGACTAAACTGCATGTTAAATCAATAAATTATTAATTAAAACTCATAAATGCAAACTTAAGTTTAGAGAAGTTTATGTTTTCATGTAGCATGTTACCACCATGGGAAAAGCCTCTGGCTTCAAACTACTTTTAAGTATGGATACTCTAACTTGTCTTTTTTGTATTGCTGTAGTGAAATAATTAAACTGACTCTGTACTTGTAATTCTTGATACTTACTGATTTACAAATATTAAGGTTTATGAGTTGAAGCTTGTTACTGAAATTTAAGTGTCCTATATTAACTGTGCCATCAACTCAGTAAATTAATCTAGATAACATAACTTCAGTTGCCTTGAGTATTGTGGGCTTAAGACCTGCCTGAGAAGCTCCAGTAATCAGCTGCAAACAACATCAGGATTCTGCATTTAGACTGCTTCTGGTGTTGGTGCTAGCTAGTGCAGCGTATACTTACAACTCTCCAGTAGTCAGCGTAACTGCAGGGGAGATACATTCTCATACATGGATTTTTATAAAGTAGCTTAAGGAATTTAAACACCCAAATGTTCTTAGACATCAATAGAATTAGGATGCTTATCTATACAAAGTGTTTAAAATAATTACGTTTTTAAAATATCTGCAGCTAGCGCATCTATTTGCATCTTAGTCAGCCAAAGTGTCAAGGTCTTTTTCACGATGATAGTTGGTTGTGATGGTTTGAAAATCTGAGTTATAAGATGCAGAACATCAGGTAAGCTTCATGAGAAGTGGGTGGACACCAGTCTCAATGTACGAAGGAATTTATGTTCCAGTTTCTCAGAAAGCAGCAAGAAAAATTTTCATCCTTTTTCTGCCTGCACTGTGTTGCTATAAGAATTACTCCAGATCCTGTTATAATTGGAGATTGAATACCTTGTAATAATTTAATATCATGTGACTTTCTGATTAACTGGAGGGAAAGCAGTAGAGTGAGAAAAGCAGGGAGAAGAGTAAACTGGAAGAGGAGAGGGAGATTTCATCACAGTTCCCTTCAGGCTACTTGGCAATTTTGGTTTTTTTGCAGATTTGACACTGAAGCAAAAAGCACTTTGGAGGAGTGTGTTTGTTTCATACCAGTATAAGGGAACTTTGAACGCCTTTCTCCCTCAGCTTGCCATTGGCTCGTCATTTTTCCCTGTAGTTGTTTGTATGAGCATCAGAGAAATGGTTGTAGTATTGCTTATGCTTTTCTTCATAGTGCTTCAGACAGAAGTCATCTGGAACTCTCCATGTCTCATTTTGGAAAGGATTATGTGATTGGAACAGAGGTTATTAGTAGTAACAGTAGAGCAGTCAATTATGCTTAGGGTGTCTTTTATTCCCCCTTTTTTCAAAAGCTTAAAGACCTTGCTAAGCTTCTGCAACGACTGGACTCCTGTAGTGTGGAGGCCTATCACTGAAGGCACCTCTCTGTGTTTCAGTATCAGCTTTCCCTCCCACAACACAGTGCTTGCATGGAAAGCTGCAGTGAGACATCTGCTGTGATACAGATAACGTATCAAAATAACATAGATGTAGATATTTCCAGTCAGCCAGGAATACTTCCATGGTTAAATTGCACATCCTCTAAATAAGACAGCCACATCAAATTGCACTATCTTGCTTAAAATATATTCCTATAGGAAGAACAGCTCTTTGCAATACTTTTAGGGATAGACATTTATTTAATTGAATTTCATACTTCGGTAGGGTTTGCAGCCAAAAATGTCAGTTGCAGTCTATTCAGAAAGAAAAAAAAATATAGAGAGTGATAAGGTGTAAGAAGGATAAATTTATAGTAAGATTTTTAGTATTTATAGTATTTTATATATTTATAGTATTTGAGAGTTTGCACAAGTCTAGTCCACTGAGAAACAAAGATTTATTTTGTTATAAAGATGTGTAAGATACTGCCATACTTTTGTTTCACTTATATTTTTTTCCATTCATTTTTCTTTCTGAATGCACGGGAATACTTATGGCAAGATGATTAAAAAGGAAAAAAAAGTAAGCATTGATGTCCTATCATTGCTTGTCTTCTGTGAATTTTAACAATCTTGCTGCATTTAACTCAGTAAAATGGTACTGAATTATAATGTGTTTTGCTGAGATCAGGCTGTACCATATGTACCAGCAGAAAGGGTAGTATTTAGCTGGATCAGAGAGATATTCAAGATAGAAAATTGTAATTGCTAAATAATATTAAAACATAAGCATATGGATATATGTAGATTATTAAACCTAACACTGGTACTTACTAATAGCTGAATACTTGTGTATGCATTGAAAAAGTTCTTGCACACATGATGTACAAAACTAAAAGACACTGAAAAAAAAGAAATGAAAAGCTCCAGTATTGCATGCAGAAACATATTTTATATCTCTTGTGTTATGCATATGTCCCATTAAGATCTTCAGTCTCCAGGAACAGGTTAGTCTTCAACAGCCCTTTCACATTAGTTTTACATTTTATACAGATCTTTACAACTTCTTTTCATCTCTGTGTTATCTAACTTGATACTAATCCATTTTTACTGCAGGGAATGTTTTCATGACAATTTTGAAATTATTTTCTGTCTCTCATTGTGATATTTCCATTTTCTCTTTAATTCTTTTTTTGCTTCAACTTAGTGTACCAGAAATTAATTCCCAAGAAAAACAAATAGCCGTCTTCCCTTGCTGTTCAGATTTACATACTACGCTATTCACTAAGGTCTTGAAATAACTCATTTTTAGAAAAGGTGCTGTCACCAACATGAACTGTCCTTGCTTTAAAAAAGTGTATAAAGTATTGGTAGTTTCAGCAAGTCCAAAGATTCAATTTCATAAACACTTCAATTTCTTTTAAAACAGCAAAATGAAGTCTGGAAGTAGGTATAATTGATTTACATCTGTTGCTAATTAGGGATGAAGGGAAACCAAGGGAGCAACAGCTGACACTGAGGGGATAAAGAGCTTTTAGGATACAGTGGTAGCTAAAAAAACAGTGCTTATAATAATAATATACAACTAAAGTATAAATTATAAATAATAATTTATAAATAGATTTCCTTGGAACAACTTAAGATTGAAAATTATGTTTTAACCTTTGGGCATATTTCAAAGTTGAAATTATTCAGCTTTGCATGAAACTATATAAAGTCATTTAAGTATATTTGCTAAGCTTTGATAGCCAGACTGGTTCCAAGTCCTGTGTTCTGTTTCAGCTCTATGGCTTTTATAGTTTTGTTCTAACTTGAGAATGTAAGTTCACAACAGATAAGGAACAGCACAGGATGAGCAGCTACAATACCTTCTGGCACACAACTTAGGTTGTATAGAGAAATTTCTTTTGTTGTTGTTGATGATTGAATATGCAATCTACTAATATTAGTTCTTGCCCCTAGCTCCTGTATTGACGAAAAAAATGTTGATGACAAAAGTTAATGTTAATCTATCTTGCAACTCATCTGTTCTACTAGTATGTATAACAAGGTTGGTCTGTAGTTCTTTGCAGTTAATCCGCAGGAACAATAAAGTTTATCAGCTCATCCCCTTTCAAGAACATTTCATAGCACTGTCCATGGCATGGTTTCTTGTCAGACTTCGCTTACAGCCACTTGAGACAGCAAAAAACTGCTCATTGTTTCCTGCCTTTAATTGGTTTCTTGGTTCTGTGCTGTTCTGTGTATCTTGGTTCAGATACATATAGTCCCACTGGATTTTAACCTCTTTGAAAGACGTTAGTGAAGGACATCATCAAATGAATCTATGTAACCACCTGTGTTAGCATTATCTTTTATCCACTTTTTTGTTCTAATGATAAATGTAAACATTATTTTATTTTGTATACAATATTTATTTGATACAATTGATCTCATATTTTTAGCTTTATTTAATAAAGCTGAGATATATTCTGCTTTCTGCAGGTTCATAATAGGTCCTGATGATTTGCAAACCATAAGAAAGGGTCATCTGGGTCCTGATGTTGGGTTGGTAAGACCTAGCAAGTAATGGGAATTTTAGCTGCAGAAGTGGTTGCCAAAGGATTTGCAAAGTTTGCAATAGTTTACAAGAGTTTACCTTCTTAATAACACCTAATTTTTTCTTGTTTGCTTAATTGTTTTTATTAACTTTTCAATCTCCTGCCTCTCAAGTACAAAGCTGATTAGTGACTTGGCCTTACAAGTTTATGCCCTTGAGATAGCACTTCCAGTTTTACAGATTTACTAGTACTTTCTAGCAAGCTTCACTGTTACCTTTATGTTACTTTTAATAAAGTCTAAAGCCACAAATCCAAAATTCTTTGCTTCTGTTTTATTTTAGATCTGAACCCTCTTGAGAATATCTTTTTTTTTTTTGTTTGTTGTAATTGGCAGATGAGTTAATAACCCTTCCAAGCAAGCAAAGCACATAATTACTTACATGAAAAACAAGCTCTTTGGAAGAATTATCAGCTAAACCCACCCCTTAGAGAAAAATAGGAAGGGCACTGGCAATTAGATAAGCTGCACTTCAGACATGAACAAACACATTTATCAGATAATTAGTAGATACTTCTCTAGGTATTTCTGGCACTGAGATCCAAAAGTAGTGTTAAGGCAGGTAAGCTCATCTGATGAGAAAAGCCCTGTGGCTGCAACAGACTGCTAACTTGAGGGGGAGGAATACCCTATATAGTAACTCCTTGCATGCTTCAGACATTCAGTTTTCTTTGTCTTGAGTCTTCAGCCAGTGTTATCTATTCTTCTCCCATAAGCTGGAAGGCAAGAAATGTCACATTCAAAGAAAGAGCAGCCTCCTGTGAACTATTTGCTTCTTGCAGGGGAGAAATCCCACCTTGAAGAACTTGAGAGAGGTATTTGGGGCAGAGTAAAGTGAGGGAGCAGACATACTGAACAAAATTATCCATAAATAACTTATAGGTTTCTTTTCTTGTTAGAAATGGAGACAGGGTATACTATGGTACTAACATACTCAACAGTATTATTTTAGTAGAAGCTGGCCTACCAGAGATTTTACTACTGAGATCAATGGCTCCAGGCAGTTGCCAGTGATCTCTGGAGGCTCCTGGATTTCTTTCTGGACCTTTAAAAGAACCTCCTGCAATGCATATGTATGGAGAGAGAACAGTTGATTTGTTCTTAAAAATGGTAATGTTCTGACAGTTGGAGTGGAAAATGATTGAAATACTATCTACGCTTTACCAGTGTAAGAAATACAGAACAAAAGATACTGCAGAGATGCTGTAATTTCTGTGTTAGATATAGACATAATAGATATAATATCGATAGATATAAAATAGATATAAACATAGAAATGTGCATGTATGTTAAAGAATGCACATGAAAAAAGTCTAGCTGTTTGCTTTCAGAAGAGAATAATCCTTTTAATGACCAAAAACATTAAAGGATTGGACAAGAAAGTGACAGAATGATCTTGTACTTTCATGTGATAAATAAAACATTCCAGGCTAGTCAATATTACTGTGAATAAATTTTTTTTCAAAATACAAACAACTTGTGATACTTCAAGGCACAAGTTTATGAAATAGTCTTTGAAAAGTTCTTTCTGCAGTGAGATATATGCATGTAGAAAGTTATTAGGAACATTCCTGAATGTTCAAATAATAAAACACTTTCCCCTGAAAATTTTAATATGGTCTCCAGTGTTACTGGCTTTTTCCTCTGCATCTGTCTGGATATATGTATATATTTGTAGGCATGTGTACTATAAAATGTATGGAATACATGCTTATCTAATGGCATACAACTATAAGGTTTTTTTGACACTTGAAAATATTTTTTATGAGTACACGTATAATGTTTTAAAAAGAGTATTTCAAGAATAATTTTGATATTTTTTCTAATTCAGAATAAAAAGTGTTAAAAAGGGAATATTTTAAAAACAATGGTGATGATACCTGCTTTATAATTAGTCTTACAATATACGCTCAATATACTATGCATAGTGTACTATGATGGAAAAGACAGTGTCATGTAGTAAGTTGCAACCTTTCCTCCAAACTGCCTCAGAAACATATTTCTACATTTGACAAGATTTTAAAGTAGCTCAGCATGTCTGATTTTAATCTCATTATATGACAGTTGTCAATCACAGATTGCACAAAAATGAGAGGTGGTTGTAATTTTGGCACTGCTGCCAAAAATATTTCCCCAAAAAAGCAGCTTTCAAAAGCCTGTTTTTCATACATGCATTCATAAGGTGAACATTAAATGAAACTTTGTAGTTCTCAAGCACTAAAAACTCTTCCATGTGTACTGTTGTAATTTCAACAGCTATATAGGTAATACAGTAATACTATTGTGCTCAAAGGAAAGTTATATTCATTAATGTTTGTAAGACATCTTGTGAGCCACATACAGGAGGTATTAAATAAGTGACTATGTATGAAGGCAATGAATATTACTCTAGCTGTGTGGCTTTATAGATACTATAATATAAAAGTGCTTTAGTCAGACTGATCAAAAAAATAAGGGTTGTCTAACATGTTACGGAAAAAGTAATGGTTTTGAGAGAAATGCATTGCCCTCTTTGCATGCATGTATGCATCAGTTTTAATGCATAACTTGTTTATTCGGCATTTTTATTTTCTATTTGGATTTGAGATCACAGGACTTTATAAAATATCTACCTCTATTTATTTATTTAGAATGGTATTTGTTTAATGTAAAGTTAGCTGTCTGAAAGCCAGACATCTAAATGCACAAGTCATTTGTATTCTCTCTATAATCAGCACAGAAAAGCATGCATCTCCTGAGGGCAGTTCTTCCTTGGTATATATTAAAACTGTGTGTGATGAAACACTCTCTGGAGATGTCTATCTGCATCCATTAACTATAGAGGGAGACTATTTTAGATTAGCTTTATCTATCCAGAAGTTGCAGATCTAATGGAGCCAAGGCTCTCCCTTGCTACTCCATTAGTAAAAGATGTTGCCAATTATTTTCAAAAAAAGAGGATATGAAACTCTGACCCTACTAAAATCAGTGACTCCATAAACTGTGTGCAAAGTATCTAACTTCAATCTAGTTTTTCTCTGTCTTGAATAGAAGTTGTGATTATACAAACTTATTTTACAAACACAGAAAGCTTCTGCAGCTGAAAAATACCAAGTCTAGGGAGAATTATGATCTTTGTATATATTATATGTATTATATATATATTACATATAATCTGTTTGTGCTTTACTAAAGTTAGTGTTTATTTACTGCATATAAATCTTTAGTTATACAGTTCAAGCAAATGCCTAAATATTTCATGTGTTTGTTCAGGTACTTAAAATACTGCTAGTCTGTAACTGAAGGCAAGAGTAGAAATAGTAGGCAATTAGAGATAGCTGCAGCTAGCTTTAAGCGAAGACCAAGCATGAGTAGAAGATGACACCAGTTTTGCTGCAATAAAAAAATAATTTTGTCACCCCATGCATGAAAACAAAATAAGTTATTTCTTCCTTATCTTAAATATGACAAATTCAATTTTGCCTATGCTGCTAAGAAACTTTGAACAGGCCCACAAATGGACCCTGGTTTGTTTTCTAACTTCTGCCTCCTGTAAAGAATGTTGATGACTGTAAGTGGGAGACACTTTGCCGGACTGTCACAGAAAATAGTCAGACTTGGGGCAAGCAAAGAGAAAGTGATAATGGACTTTTACAGTAGAGAAATATTTATGCCTTTACACATTCATCCAGCATAGAGCGTTACTTATATGAAAGAATACCTCTAAAATGGGAAACATTCTTGAAACAGAGAAGACAGCAATGCCAAATGAAACAAGAATTCCTAAGTCTTAAGGTGTATAGAGTAAGCCTGTTCACAGAAGGAATTGAGTAATCAATACCTGCCTCAACAAAAATTGCAAAAATAAGAGGTGTACCCAGTACTTTCTGAAGAAATAATCCAGTAATGTGTACCGAGTTTGGTAGTTCATTAGCTGTGCAATAGGTATAAAGGAATCCATAGTATTGAGCACAGATGGGCACAGACTTCCTCTACTTCTGTGCTATTCTGTCCACTAGAAATAAAGGAGCAATAAAAAACAGGTAATAAACTCTTCTGGAACCTGACACCAGTGTTGATTCCTGGTTACTCATTCCTTTTCTTCAGCCCCAGTGAAAATCTTTGGGTAGTGCAATTATCATGCTTTTTACACATCCCTTATTCAGTATATTTTTATCTTATCCAATGTTACCCTTATTCAGCCAATGCATCCTTTATTCAGTGTCTTAGAGGTTTCTTGAACTGGTTGCTTTGATGAGTTTATGAAGAGCTGGCACGTCATAGCATCAGGGCAAGCTTGTGAAAGGTGTACATATATTCATGACAGAAGCAGCTACGCCTATAGCAGGAAGTATTGGATGACCTTAAAGATGATGATACCAGTTCTATCTACCTTTAAACATGCTTAAATTCATAAGAAATACTCTGCATGTTTTAGTTATCTACTTCCTTAAATCATAAGACTCGTACTATCTTAATCTGAGAAACACCTGAGGAAAAAAATTCTGGCAGAATGTACAGAGGAGTCATATGTATATTGTACTTTCCACAAGAGCCTTATTATGTAGGAAAAATCACTTTTTAATATTTTCAGCTGCTGGGAAATCTTGGTAACAGGGAGTTCCTATTATGGTTTTTGAGATGATTTTTCCTTTTTTTTTTTTATCTCTCTGAGGGTGAACCAGTCTTGTCTCTAAGCAAACCAGTAGTAACTCTCAGTTTTGCTGTTTTTTTGCCTTCCCTCCTCCCACTAAGCTGGATGCTCTGAGAAATACAGAGCAGTCGTAAGTGTCCCCATTTCTCTCTTTGTGTGGACTTTTTGAGGCTCTTTAATAGCCTGTGCACCTCAGCAGCAGATTGTACTGGGTCAGGAAGGTCAGGATGATTTGTGAGCTCTTCCCTGTGCGACAAGTTAGTTTCAGCTGCAAATGCACTCAAGTACCGCATTAAGCACTGATGGCTTTCTGAAGTTGTTCTGCCCCCACACCCTGAAGAAGATGGATTGTTCTTGATCTCTGTATGAGATGCCGCTACTGTCGTCTATCTTCAGCTCTAGCTCACATATCTTACCTCTGGGCAACAGCACTGTGTAATTGATGTTCAGTATGCCTCAAGGGGTTAAAAGATTAACGCACCACAAAGGTATCCTGTAAGCTGCAGTTTTAAGGAGAAGACTCTGATCTGCAGTATTAGGTTTCATTAAGAGGTTAAAAAAATAGTTTTTCCAGAATGTATATTGGGCCAGCAGCTGTAAATAGTTGAATTGAGTCATAACTTTCTGAAAGTTTTTGTCACTTCAGTATATGATTTCACCATAAATGCTGAGTAGGATTACATTTGACAGCAATATTTTCTTTAATACAAGTAGTGAATCAGTATGCAAGAATGGTTGTTATTTTAAGAATTTCAAAACAATTTATGTAATTGTAAGAATTTTAAAACAGAACTGAACCCAGAAGCCCTGATTTCCCTACTTAGGTTATACTAAGTTCTTACAGCTTCAGTTAAGAAGCTGCAAATGTCCAGAGCAGAAAAAAACAGCTCTAGATGTACAAATCCTTATACGTACATAACACCCAGGTGTATGTGTGTATATATGTATATATGTATTTACATATATATGTAAAAAATATATACATATCCTCTTACCCTCATTTCTGTTTTTATTTCTGTAAATGATTAGCTCTGCGAACATTTTGTCAAGGACACTCACAATAGGCAGATAAAGTGTTATTGCAGTGATTCTATGAAAAGCTGAGAAACATTAAACTTTGAATGTGAATGGATTTTTTTTTTTCCCAGTAGCAAGCTTAGATTTCATATCTGATTCAGGCTTAACAATAGCAGTGTAAGGCAAAAGAGAAAAAAAAACCTTTTATGTATATTCTGTTTAAATTAAGTGTTCTACTTTTTAAATTAGATGTGTAGATGTTATTTCACTGAAGCTGGAAATTAGGTTCACTGAAAGCATTTGGCCATTAGCATAAATATCATAGAGGATGATACAAAAAAAACCCATGCAGAAGTGGCATGACCTGGATAAGCCATTAATATTAAAGCTTCAGTTTGGCAGATATTTAAGCAATAGTGAACACCACCCTTCTGGGCTGTCTAGCTAGAGAATTCTTCAGTAGAAACAAAGTTTTTGGTTTCATCTGAATCCAAACTCAGTTCTAACTATTTATATATAGCAGTAATATGACCATGTCCAGTGTAGTTTGTTAGGCATTCTCAGGGAAGTTCAAAAAAGTTTAGAATAGGTATTGGGTATTCAGCCTAAGAAATTGAAGCAAAGAACATGTCATATGCCAGCATCAAACACAAAGTTTATTAACTCCCAGATTGCTAATACATCTGTCCTACCTCTGCTTCTGCTACTGATCTGCAGGTATAACTTGCATTTACAGTAATGTTTGGTCTAGTTATAGGCAATTAAGTGCTTGTACTATCCAGGGATGATGGGAGAATTTGTCATCTTGAACTGAAATGCCTATTTCCTTGCAGCATTTAGCAAAACTGAATAGAGCTGGAACAAAATTAAGCAATAGACTTTCAAGTGTATAAGAAAAATTAAAACACTGATATCACTGATAAGAACTGATGTTTAAAAGATGCCATGAAACATGGGGGACATTTTTTTTTCTCCTGGTTTCTGTAGAAGGGTGTGGGATGAGAAGAGCCTGAAAATCCTGTGTTTAAAAATTCTTCCCAATAAGTGAATGAAACAAAATGGCTAGAGAAATGGAGTGGGAATCTTGAGGAAAAAATAAGTGGGTTGAAAACTGCAGCAAAAACCAGACAATATGGAAAAGTATGGAGCTTGTAATATGTAAAAAACATTTGAGAATGTATAATTTATTCACAAAATACCTGGTTTGGGAATTTTTAGAGAGATTGCTATTGTCCATTTAAGAATGATTGTCACCTTCAAGCTGACTCAGCTCCCATTTCATTCTCTCAGCTATGACAAACTATCTTGCAAGCCCTCCAGACATCATAACTTTAGAAAATCTTCAAACACACATATTTTGGCGATGTCAAAACCAACATGTGCTACTTTGTAGTAACAAGGTAAAAATCATATAACAAGTTGCTGGAAACAATGGTAATTGCACAGTAAGTTAATTATACAATTATCAGGAGATATCTGACAATGGTAATATGAATCATATCACCACTATAATGCCAAGGGATAATGCAATCTGGAGTCGGCTGGTGTTAGCATTAAAAACCACCAGAATACAGAAGTCTGAGAGGGCAAACTATGGAAATGTAAATACTTCACAGAGGTAAGTACCACAGCATTAGGACAAAGAGGGATCTCTGCATGATTACAAATCTTGTCTAATCTTGTCACACTTTGCATCACAGATGTTAAAGGCATCGTTGGTTTGAATGACAGGCTATAGATTTCAAAGAAAATGTGAAAGTGAAACTCAGTATTAGCCAGTAGTTAGGGTCTGTTTTTTTTCAAGCTTTATTTTATTTTTTTTAATTCTATTCATTCTAATTCTATGAATTCATCTTGGGTGCCCATAAAATAGTACATTCACATCACCCAAGGGATTAAAAACATAGACTTTATTTGAAAAAATGAAATTTAACTTTACTGGAGAATTTAGAATTTAGCAATTAAATGTCTGAGAACTTCTGAATAGATCACTTGTTAGTTCATGAGGCATGAGTGCTGAAACAAATACACTATAATTCTGTAAGTACTAGAACCACATGAAGCTTTTGAAAGGAAAAAACCCAAACCCAAACCCTGAAAATAATACAAACTCATTTCAGTATACACAGCATCAAGCTCATCGTGCTGCCTGAGCACTTTTGCTGTAATTGCCATAGATCTTGAATAAATAATTTTAAACAAACTCATCTGACCCTTTTAGTGAAATGAGAAAATAAGAATTATAGTATCTACTTCCTTCCTCTTTGGTCTGATTAAGCTTACGCTGCAAACTATGCATTGAGGGCTGTTTATTACTATGGGTAGAGATGATGCCCAATCTCATCTGGGGCCTGTAGGCATGACTATAAGCAAGCAGTATTTCACCAAATAAAAATATATTTTTATTTTTTTCAAAAGTAACCTGACAGATATTTTGGGCTGGTTTTATGGCAGTGCTTTCTGATATGTGGCAAATCTTTCACATTCATTTCTGCAGTACAGATGGGCAGAGGGTTGGCTTTTGAATAAAGCATTACTCTGGGGGCTCTGTGGATCATATCGGCTATAAGGACTGTGGCTGTAGGAAGAATGAGTGTGGAAGGAGCTGGAAGAGATGAAAAGGAGATCAACACAGTCAGTGAGGCAGCTCAAAAGGAGGAAAAGTATCACTTCTAAACATCAGGGAGGAGGCTGGAAAAGCTGGAGAAAGCTGGAGGCTGTTGAGGAGATCAAGTTGAGGAGAAAGAGAAACTACAGGAAAACAAATTCCCTCTAAGGTGAGGAGAGCACAGTGACCTGCTTATTTTTACATGTGTGAGGAATACGGTGCTACTGCTGTCACTGATCCTTTTGGCACCAAAATGCTGCAGTGGTAATGGAAGAAAAAGTAGTTGTCAGACTTGAAACAAAACAAAGGACACAACAGCTTTCATTCTAGTCCCTACAGATGTCACCAAGCAAAACTATTTTGTAAATATTTTATTGTTATTAGTCATAAGTACAACAAGGGAGCTATTACAAGTGAAACACTAAAACAGACTGAGCTGACAGTAAGCTAAAACATGCCTAGGGCAACAAACTTTTCTTTTTAGTGTTATGACTTTCTAGTTTCTGCTTGTGACAAATAATGTGTCAAAAGAATCCCTAAACTCCTTTACTGATTACTTGAGTTGCTGAACAATGATCTGGAAAATAGTACAGCTCTAGGATGACTATTTGAAAATAACCATTTTTTGTTTTGTTAAAAATTCATGTTCACCTGATCTTTCAGCTCCTTCATTCATCTACTGCCTATACATTTACTTTTCCAAATGAAGCTGAGCTCCCAACAAGAAGGGTGCATATATGTGGAAAACCAGTCCTGAGAATGTAAAAAAAAAACCTTTTCCCCCCCCTTGTTTTATGCTCTGCCACAAATTGCATAAGCCTCAGATTCTGTCTCCTAATGGGAAAAGAGCGATGCTGACTGCTCTCCAATTTAGACATTGGTGAAAATCTATCTAAGGAACTGTGTTTATTTCATGAGGAAATGCTGAAAGACTTGGGGTTCTTTAGCCTGGAGAAGGCTCTGGGGAGACCTTACTGAGCCTTTCAGTACTTAAAGAAGAAAATAAGGAGTAGTTATAAGAGACACGAGAGACCTTCTTGTAGGGCCTGTAGTGACAGGACAAGGTGTAATGGTTTTGAACTGAAAAAGGACAGATTTAAATTGCACATAAGGAAGAAGTTCTTTGCTGGGAGTGTGGTGAGGCACTGGCACAGGTTGCCCAGAGAAGCTGTGAACGCCCTGTCCCTGGCAGTGTTCAAGGCCAGGTTGGATGAGCTTTGAGCAGCTTAGTCTAGTGGAAGGTGTTCCTGTTTATTGCAGGGTTTTGGGATATATGACCTTTAAAGACCCCCTTCTAACCCAGCCTGTTCTATGATTCTATGTTAAGAACAGTGCTTATGAAGTAAACTAATCTGGGAATGATAAACTGAGACTCATCCTGATGACTGAAGGCCAAGCTCCTGCAGCCAAGAGTAATTCAAATTTTTTTTCCCAGGCTGTGTCTGAGTTTGTTGCAAGCTTCAGCCCTTGTGTCTACATGAGCTGGAAACTTTCAGGTTTTGTACACTGTTACCTTCATTTTTGGAAAATTGTGTTGGTTGCAAATTTCAGTTACATGGAGTAAAACGTGTTTGGAAACTGAGAGCTCCTGTATTTCATCTGATGAAGGGCTTCATAAATTTGGTTTTATTTTCTGTCATCTACCTTGGTTGACCTCATAAAAGATATTCTTTCCCCTTACAAATATTTTACAGATTCCTGCTGACAACACACAGAGTCTTAAACTCCTTATAAAACCTCGTTTAACATCTTTATCTCAGTGTTGTTAGAATACCAACTGATGTGCCTCGGCTCCTTCACTCTTCTGGTGTTAGTGCACATACAGTAATAGCTACTGCTTTCCATATCCTTTTGGATAATGTAGCCTGCACACCTTTCTGCTGAATGCTGTGTGTGGAAGGGAAGAGCAGGCTGACATTAGTGGGGATAAATGACTTTTAAAAGTGAGCAATCATCCCAGACTAAAGTGCTTGATAAGGAAGGGACATATATTTTTCTGTCTGGAGGAGCTGTTGCTGTTAGTTGAAGCCATCACCTGCTAAAAGCTTTTAGGGGACAATAGTACTGGGCATGTTTCTTGTTTTTTCACTAATGTGAATGTTATTTCCAGTAGTATAGTTCTTGTGGGAACTGAAAAGGGGTACTCTGAGCAAAATGAAGTTTGCTTATGCATCAGGAAGATGACACTGCAAATAATGAGCAATTTTCATAAAATGCCATAATCAAAACATGAAGCGTTAACTTGCTTTTCCATTGTAATTTTTTTCAAAGGAAATTAGTGAATGAATTTATGTAGAATTTGTTTAGTTATTTGAATTGTTATGAAACATTTTCAAATTTTATGAAAAATACCAAATCTAAATCACTCAAACCTATGAAGAGACTGTCAATAAAAAATTCCTGAAGTGAAACAGCTTTTACTCATTTATTCTGGTTGCCCACAGGTACAGAAAAAAAAGCAGTTTATTAAATACTGAGCTTTTATTACCCAATTGGGTGGGAGATAGATAAATCTCCAATGAATAGTCAGATAGATACAGCAATCTTAAATCATTTCCATGTGGTTCAGCAGGGAAACAGGTATAGGCAGCTGCTTTATTCTTGTTAGTGTTCTCTCTATGTCAATAGACTATCTCACAAATGAGTCAGCAAATTAGCCAGTGTTTACCATTTAAAAACATATTGCTCATCCTTCTGTTTTAGGAAAGGTTTGGTTACATTTAATCCTTCTAATCTCATGATTGTACAGAATTATTCTAAGGCACGTTGTCTTCCTCCCCACTAACTCAGCCAACATGACACTATCTTGTTTTCCCTGTAATCAGAAGCTAATGGGGACTATACAAACTGCTCCCTTCCCTCTACCCCATTCTTCTCCACCTCCCTCTGAGGCAATCAAACTGTGTAATCATTAGAAAGACTAATCGAGACAACAGGATTAAGATCCAGAATCTCACTGTAAGCCTCCACTGAATAGTTATCTCTAAATAGGCCAAGAATACAAGCATGAGTAAGTCAAAAGTTCCCTGAGAAAATCATAGGTCAAGTATGAAAGAAAGATGTAAGCTTAGTTTTTGGTGACTTCATTAGTTTGTGTGTGGGGCTTCAGCTGCAATACAGACAGCACATGCACTTCTTTTTTTAAAGGGTACATGTTCTTGTTAAAATTTGCTATCAATCATTTATATTTAGTAGTTGTCTGTGGTGCTTCTTAGCTGCCTCATAACATTCACTGTGATGTAAGAATTCTTTTTGTATGTGTATGTAGCAATGGTCTAGAAGCAAGCTTTCATGTATGTGAGTGCTTATTCAGCAGAAGATGTGTCAGAATCTGAAGTGTAAAATAAATTAGAAATATTCAAAAGTTTTGTGACATGTAAGGAATATTGTATATACAGCACAACTTGAGAAAAAAAAGAAAATCAACACCCAGTTCTCCATGTTAGAATGCTAGCTTTTTTATAAAATATTTGTTTAAGCATAAGGTGAGCTCTGCATAAGAACTGAAGGTATAAAAGGAAAAAAAAGAAACCACGAAGGCTGAGGAAATATAACTTTCAGCTGCTCATTGCAGAAGATATTAGAAGTAAATAGTCTGGATTGCCAAAAAATACCCCTTATAAACTTATTTATTTGCTTATAAATAAAGGTATGTTTATAGTTGGCTACACTTCTAAAACAAAATAAATGTACAAAAAAAATCTAAAAGAAGAGAAAACAAAGATACTGTGCTGATCTTTATTTTTATGTGTGTGGCTATTTGTGTGAGTCTAAGTCATACGAATGGAAGGTGGACTAGCTGTGTATACAGTAGATGGTAATGGGTAGTGGTAAATGTACTGGCCAGACACTAATAAAAATGCAAAGCTGGTGTTTGTTTCTTTTTTTTTTTTTTATTTTATACTAATTAACTCATGAGTTATTTTACAAATATGTGATAGAAATTCAACAAAATTGTTAATTTATTGCTAGGGGAGTTTATTTCTAGCTATCAAGTATTTTACTGTGCACATCTGTGTCATGGAGAATTTTGCCAATATGCTATTATTTCATTCATTTCAATAAATTTGTTACACATCTATCAAGAAGAAAGAGAGTCCAGGATGTTAGGAAGCTACAGAGCTGCTGTACTAACATGCATAGACATGAGAGGGTATTATAGGCTCTGCTGAGCATTCCTCAGAGGTGTTAACGACTTTAAGCCTGTCAAGAATGTCTCCATCTTGTACAGCAAAGACAATTCAACAGTTTAATAAAAAGGTGTAACATTTCCTACAGGTGAGCTCAAGTGATCAAAGGATATAATAGAGCTTTTGTTACTTCATTCAAAGAATGCATTCTGGAGTTTAACCTTTGCTTTTGATGTAATGTCATCTTTGAATGCTAACAGACTTTTCTAGGAAGGATTAAGTTGTTTGAAGTGTTTTTTTTTTTTTGGTCTTTATTTAGGATCTGACTTTGGAAACTAAAGAAAGTGTGGAGTAACATGTTATAAATCATAGAAAGGCTTTTAATAATATCTAGAAGAATAACTAAAACTTGTCAAGAAGAAGGTCAGGACTGGATGGTCGAGTTTGATCACACTAGGTTTATGTTCAACATAGATGTCTAGTGCTTCTCCATATAAGAGAAACATTTTAGATGAGAATATTTGTGAAATGGTACCAGCTGGTCCATTTTAGTGGGTACAGGGTGTTTTCATTTCCATTTTGGAGTAAAACTTGTAGCACAGAAACTGGATAAATAGCCAGAATAAATAACAAGAAAGCTGAAGCTATACAGGTTTAGTATCTCCTCCAGCTGTTTGTCAGATGTTCCTGTTCTTGGGGCTGAGATGTCTTATTTTTACCTTGATCCTCACAGGTTTCACATCAGCTTTTATATTAATATTACCAAGCCTATGGGTGAGGCTGCTGATAACCTGTGCAAAAATGTGCTTGCATTTGGGGGTGGGAAATATGTCATGGCTAGCAAGGAATGGTGACTTTTGCCACTTATTTCAATCCTATTTCAAATACCTGTTGGATTCAATGGCCATACTTCCACTGCAAATGCAGATGCAAAGGTAGAAGCCATGTCACTGGATCTGCCCAGTTTTGCACTGTTCCAAATACACACTCTCTACTTACAAAAATGCAATCTAGCAAGCAGAGCATCTTATTTGCTTTTGCTGTGCTCATACTGGGCAAAGCACAGATACTGAAAAGTAATATGAGACCTGACTTTTAAATAAATTCATATGTAATGCTAAGATTAAATAAAATATGTATGAAAGATGGACAGAAGTGACAGAAAGAAAGAGATGTTGATGTTTTGTTTCTGAGTAATGAAGCCAGATAAGCAAAGATGGTTAATTTTAGTAGTTATTACCAATTAATTGATTGTCTTGGCTTGGAAGTACTGATATATCTCCATCTTCTGGTTAAGGTGGTTCAGATGGCTTTCAGAAGTGGCTGGCTTGGCAAAGAAACCAGAAGGTTTTTGAGGGTTACAGAATGGTTTTAGACAAGGGTGAAAGTTGCGTGGAAATTCAAAAATGGTTTTCACATTTTGAGGCAACAAGATGGGCTTGAGACAGGCAAGATTGTTGTAGCTCATTAAATCTTCAAAATCTGAAACAGACATGGGAATAGGTAGTGAATAGGCAACATTTAAAAAAAAAAAAACCTCTTTCCTGATATTTGGTTCTCTCCCCCCTCCAGCTAACACTATATAGCAAATGAGGAGCCTAGGAAATCAAGAGAGAGATGCATTTCAGATTGCCAGAAATAACAGCGAGGTGGTATGTTTTAAAGTTCAGAGCAAGATACCCCCTCAAGTCATTGCCTTCAGATAGCATCTCAGTTCTGCTACAAATAGTGGCTTACAGTTAGTACTGGAACTTCAGTTCAAACTGTTGTCCCTGGGTACACATCAATACCTGTCAATTGCCACAGCTCCAAAGTGTTTCATAAATAAGTAGTGGAATTTATTTGTGTCTTTGAAGTATTTTCACACAAATGGAACACAGATATTAGACTCCACTACTGCTGGCTTGGGTAGGTGCAGGCGGTGGGGTCAAGGCAACATGAAGCTCTACTGAAGCAGTGCCATGGATGGAAGTTATACTGTGGAGATGTTCTGACTGAAGTTCACAAGTTAAAATGAAGTCCTGTTCAGATAACAGGACTCCCCATATTTAAGGTATTTGCATATGCAGACTAATATTAACATGTGAAATGGATTAAGTTGCATTTATAACCTCTCTAGAGAAACATAAAACTTTCATAACAGATGGAAAAGATGAGGGAAGCCCCACCTTTCCTAAAGTCAGAGATTGCAGAATAGAATTCTAAGAGACTTCTCCATAGCTCTTCTGTCAATGCTAGATGGATTACTTGCCAATGCAGACATGCTGAATACTGGAGAATAAGTTTAATACATATACGTGCACCTATGAAAAATCATAACATGTGTATTCTGAAATCTGTGGTCCAAGGGAATGAATCCTCCTACTGCAGTTCTCAAAAAGTCTCCAATATTTCGATTTATAAGGCTGTCGTGGTTTTCCGAAACTATCCAGTTGAAATTCTTGGTCTTTGAAAAAGAAAAATATATTATGTTCATTTTAGACATCACTTTATTTCCATTTCAATAACTATTAGAGAAAATAGCCCTCTATAGGATTGAAACAAATTAACATTTTTATAGCTGTTACCTATGATTCTAGGTTTTGGCTACTGCATGCATGTTTGCATATACATTTTAGGACCACAAATTAAAATGTGTTAATTTTCTTCTGTCCATACTAGCACATCCATATATATACTGCTTAAATGAAGCAATTTATGATGCACAGCTTTCAAGAATTATATTGCTTTAAATTGAGACATTATTAACCAGCATATGTAGTGATTCATCTTTATGAACTCTGTGAGTGTTTCATCACCAATATAATTTTTTTCCCATTTTATGAAGAGTAGGAGTTTTTTATGAGAAAAGACACCTGATCCTGTGAAACTATTGAGGGAATAAAGTGAACACATATCCTGAGTGGATGCGTTCCATATTTTATGAATAAATCTATGGTATAATTTTACTTATAGAAGCCTCAGGGAATAATGAATAGCGTTCATTTCTGAACATCTTTACTTCTCTAAATAATTAGAGAAGTGGACGATGTTTCTGACCAGACAATGAAAAATCCTGACAAAGATTTTTAAAAGTATCCTTGAGGTCACTCGTGTAATTCCAACTTTCCATGGACAAGAGCTAGATTCTTTTGAAGAGAAAATATGAAGAAGACTCTACTCTTTTTTCAAAGTCCATATTCTACAGGCAGCAACTGATATGATTTTTTACTGTAAAAAGGATTTCTTGCATAGCAGATCTCTTTTCCAAATCAACATCCAATATAGGAATTTGTTGTGGTTTAACTGTGAAGTTTAAACCAGAAGTTTAGAGTAAATTTACGCAATTATATTCACTGGAATTATTACTGGACATTAAAGGGGGGGGGAGGGAAATAGACATCTTGCTTCATAGTTGATTTTGTGATTAAATATTTGAAATATGGGCACTGGAATGGGTTGCTCAGGGAAGCTGTGAATGCTCCATTGCTGGTGGTGTTCAGGGCCGAGCTGGATAGAGCCTTGGGTGGCATGGTTTAGTGGGAGGTGTTCCTGCCCATGGCAGGGGGGTTGAAACTAGATGATCTTAAGGTCCTTTCCAACCCTAACTATTCTGTGAGTCTATGATTCTATGAATATGCAAAATGCAGTGATATGCTGGGGACAAAAAGCACCATGTGTGTTTGGCATTGTGCAGTGCTTACGTGCTGTTAACAGTTATGTATCTGTTTCTAGGACTTTCTTTTTCATTACAGTCAAACTTCTGTCAGTTCAAGCTTCTGTTATGGCTTGAGATTTTTTGTCAAAAGAAGAGTGCTCAATGAAATATATGGTATTTCCAGATTACTTTCATGGACCTCTAATATTTCTTTGTGTATGAATAAAAAATGACCAAATTTTCAGAGTAGTAGCAGCATTAAATTCTTGCTCTCTAACTCCTGTCTTCTGTCTGGTTTTGAAGATCATGTGATTGATCTTTGCCTTTCTGTCCTTGTTTTTAAAAATTCTACATGCAAATGTTCTGCTGGGTCTCATTAATGCTCATTTTACAGCATGGGGACATTCCCATGCACTATGAAAGTTGTATTTAGGAATGTAAACATTTAATCTTGTATGTGTCAGAAATGAACTCTAAGGGAAAGATGAGATTTAGCACTTCTGTTAATCAGATGTTCTCAGTTAACCTCTTAGGGAAAAGAGACACATAAAATAAAGGAGCATTTACGTGTTACTATGAAATTTCAGAGGTTCAGAGGAAGAGACTAAAGGCTGAGCGAGTGTGCATAATAGGTTATCCTTTCCTAAAATTTGCTCTGCTGGTCAAAATTAGTGGGCAAACCCAGGAGGGCTCATGCTCCTCTTGTCCAGACTAGTACTGCTATCTAAATTCTGTGGTTAAATTTCAGTTTTGATTTAGTATTTCACACACCATGGGTATGTAATAAATTTTCTTTCTCATGCCCACTTCTGGAATGAGAGGCATTAGTCATTCAGTTGCTGCTAAATCATGATTTTATCGCACTGTTTTTTGCATAAAAATACAACTTCTTTTCAGTCAAACTACCCCACTATTAAACTAAATAACAAGAGGGGAGTTAGGCCACAGTCTGCCAAGTACTGGAGAAGAAACACTATTGAAATGAAGCATATGTGTGTGTGTACGTGTGTGTATGTGTATATGCATGTACGCACACAGTATGTAAAACTGTGTAGTAGAAGACTGGGGAAGAAAATATTAGGAAAACAGACATGCTGAGATAATTTCCTGGGAGATAATCTAATCTAAAGAAGTTAAGTGGGAAATATTCTAATTGGAAAAGCATTTAACTACTGGCAAATGCTGTAACAGTATCTGCTGTAAACAGACTCTGAATGCGCATCTGATTCTGAGGTTGCATGCATGAATGTACAAGTTTCTCTAAGAAAGGTGGAAAGAGGAATTATTTTTTTAGCATGCAGAAATTCAAGGCCAGGACATTTTTTGCCCCTTTGCCATTCTTTCTACACTAAGAAGTTAAGCAAAAAGAGACTGAATTTTAGATCTTGCAATTTAACAGTGCTGTTCAGATATTCATTTTACATACTGATGTCATTAAACTTCTTTACACTGTTCATTCCATGAAGTCCAGTATAGGTTTCAGATACTGATTTTTGATCTGATGCATTTCATCACTGTATTCTTTTCTGGCAAGTATAGTATTTTGGAAGACTTGGTGGTACAGCAACATCAATACAAGTAGAAATAGTACTGCTGTATTTTAAGGATAGACTGTGTCAGACTTCCCTGTGGTACAGCCCTGACATATGGCTGACTGTTTCTATCAGACACGCCAGTAGCAGCATTCAAAATATGAGTGCAGGATCTTGGCCTATATTTCTCATATTAAACCCTAAACACATGCAATCACATCAGGCTAGACGTGTCTGTTTCTCTGAATCCTTACATGTAGAATACTCCAGAATTAAATACTTCATTCAGAGAAACATAAATGTATGTAAGCGAATAGGCACTCTGTCATGGGTTCAGCAGCACTGTTTGAGGTCCTCAAACCACGACACACTCTTACCTGTGTGTTGTAGTTGAGTCTTGTTTCTATGAAGGTAATACCTCAACTTCTTTTGGTGAGTTAGGATTTATTGATTTGTTCCCAGGATAATGTCATGTAATATCACGGTGGGACAAAAAACTGATCAGGAGCAGATGCTGTTTTTCCAAGAAAAGTTAAAAATCTTGGATCTAAGAGCTTGAAGCCTGGAAACCAGCAGGTAGAACATCAGAGATCTCTCCATATGGATGGTAAGGTTTACTGAAATTGGCATACACCCCCTGAACATGTTGTCGTAGAGCAAATTTTTCCTTTTTGGCACTACCTTCCTCTGCCATCAAATGACAAACAAATCAGGTAGTTTTGGGTGCTACCCTTGAGGAGGTAGAGCATCACCTTACAATCCCTCCTGTCAGCAGATGTTGAGTGGGACAAAAGTAGACTCAAGATAGCAAAGGACAACATCACTCCAGCTTTGATGAGATTTTGCTGAGTCCAAGCCTTAGATGATGCACCTCTTTCTTTCTGTGCAGCAATGCTCTCACATGAAATGTAGGGTAGCAGATTTCCAGTGCTGAGGGATTGGTTTCTCAGGAGCCTGCTGTATATCCGTAACATTGGCAAGGGTTATTAGACTTTGCTCAAAGAGGGCAGGCAGCAACACCCAGAAATGCAATTTTCCAGCTGCTTTCACCCCATTAGAGCACTAAAAGAAGGTCAGAATCTCCTTTGTGTTCCTTACTGAGTCAGTTTGGGCTCTGAAGTGATGGCAGGTAGTCTGCAGAAAGGTAAAAGGTCATAATGAAATATTTCTGACATAGTCATTCACAAAGAAGGATAAGTGAACCTTCACGCTATTATTTACTTTTCTTATGAGATATTTCAAGGTCCTACATCCTCCATATATGGCACATGAGCAAAGCATGTCACTGAGGTTGGGTTATGTGACTATGCTAAACGTCTTCTCTCACTCCTTACGTGAGGCTGAGGTGCTGCAGACTTCACTGAATATTCAGTAAAATTAATTTACCTTCTTCTATCAGAAGATTCAGTAACAAACCCATATTTAAATAGCGGTATTAAGTAGCTCTTTTGTGTCACAGGTCTAGTTTTCTAGCTCAGTTACAAACCCATAGTGTGAAAGAAGTCAATTCTTGTCATAGAAAATATCAAAAGCTGATAAAGAGAGAGGCCTGTAGGGCCAGAGAAGTTGAAGTTGCTTGTCCTGTGACACAGGGTCTCTCCAAATCCCAGTACACAGTCTTTTTGAGAGCTGCTGACTGATTGCAGTCTTGAGATGTTGCAAGTTTCAGAAAACTTAGTGTTCTGGCTTAAGTCTTTTCTGGGTCATCAGGAGAGTATGTCAGGAAGGCAGTATAATATGGCCATAGTTTGTTGATCTAAATTGCTCTCTTTATACTGTTGCTCTCTTTATACTGTTAAATAGCAGTTCCAACCAGCATCCTGGTAACTTTAATGGGAGCAGGATAGCTGATAAGTTACGCAATGTGCTTGTGACCTCCTGGGCTAAAAAGCCAAAAACCATTTGGATCTGTGTCTTGTTTACACAGATACATCACTGTTTTCTAACCCGGGCTAGTGTACCTTTTGAGAAACATTAATTTAACTGCCTGTAGAGTGTTTTATCTGTTCTTAGGGAAATTAAATGGGGAGGTATTACTTCAAGTTGGGTCATTCTAAGGAGCTTTTCATCATAGCTTCTTTCTGGCAAAGTAGGGCAATTCTGGGCAATGTGAGAGGATAAGGGGAGATGAGAGAGACTATAAAGCTTTCCACCTGGAGGAGAGGATTTTTTTCTCCCACAGTTGTGTTAAAACATGTTTTCAGCTTCTGTGATTTTTCCTAATCCTGTGTGTTCCTTTCAGCTGTTTCAGCATGCAGAGTATGTTTACAGACAAGATAATGCAGGTAGGATCACTAGCTGGTTATAAGAGTTATTCATAGATCTCTGCATAAGTAAGGATAAAAAGAAGAATTTATTTTCTTGACAAGATTCACTGTGTTGTAGCGAAATGGAGTAGGTTTAGTGTGTTGTCTTAATCCAACTCTTACAAACAAGTTATTTATTCAGCAAATCTCTTGCAGTGAATTAAAATCTTAACTTTTTGAGTCCCTTAGCATAAAGATAAAATCACAGAGGAAGCCTTGAAAATATTTCTTTGTGCTATTTAAACATTTGAAAGGATGTTTATTTAACTTAAACCAAGATGCAAAAAAAAAGGTTTTGTAGTATAAAAAATTAAACATAATGGCAAAAAATATTTGAGTGAAAAATATATATTAGTTAATTATTATAATACATGGGAGTATTAATGGAGCATTTCTAATTGAGAGCTAAAAAATAATACTCAGGAGTTGAAGTAGGTCAGGAAGAGCTGCTGACAACTCTTTCTTTAACACTTTCTTCTATAGAAAAATGATTGAAGTAGTCCTCTCATCTTTCTACCCCCAAAATTCAGATTCACCTCTGCTTTACAATGTCTTTAATAATTAGGTTCTCTCCTGATGAAATTCCTTCTTGTCTTCTTTTTTTCCTTTTGGGCAGATTTTCTGTCATTCAGCATTCTAGAAATGCATATTGCTTTATGCTGAGGACCTCTTCTTCGGAAGCTTGCCACAATGAATAACTTATGACATGTTTTGAGACACATTTTAAAAAAATATCAGCTGTGCTAAGAAACATGCTTCCCTTTCAGAAAAGGTGAATATTCTTCTCTACATAACAAAGTTATGCTCACACAATGTCATGGGTTCACACAATGAAGAGTGAAGTTCGTGGAAGTGAGGTATAACTACAAGTATGTATTTAGATTTGAAGTCAAAAGTTAGAGACCTAAGCCATATAGTAGACAGAAGCAAAGTTGCTTTTGCCAAAGAAATGTTTTATCGTACATCCAAATGGGAGATTCCAGAAATATTTCAGGAAATAATCCAAGATTGCAGAGATTATTTAAATATTGCTGGGTTCTAAGTTTCAAGAAAGTCAAGAAGATACACAACCAAGCTCCAAACAAGGACAGTGGTAAAACACCATACCACAAACCCTGGCCAGGTTTTTGGTGGATCAGAAAATGCTTTCCAAAGCTAAACTAGCTTTGCTTAGATTTTATTCTTGTATCTGTAGGTTACAAAGACTCTTGCTTTCCTTGTACAACCTTTGGGTTAACAGATTTGACCCTTTTTTGTTTTTTATCTGTTGGTCTCTTATTTTCTTGCAGAGACTATGTAAGTAGCAAACCACAGCTTCAGAGGTGGCATGTGAATAACTGCTGTTGAGCTGTTGGGGATGCCAATCTGGCACACAAGAAGGTGCTTGCTGAAGAGTGCAGCCATGCTAGGAAAAGTCATCATTCCCTTCCTCAGCTTTTCTGTACGCAGGGCAAGGAGATTTCGGTACCCATTAGGCTTTTTGTTCACTATCACTATCACTCAAAAGCAGCTGTCACATATCGTATTTTCCATCCTTTCAAGCATCAGATGTGGTACTACTGAATAGCTGCAGCACATTGATTCTGGAGTGGTGGTTACACTGGATTGCTGAGTGACTATTAGCTGTGGCAGGTCGACAGACTTCTTCCCAGTAGTACTCCTAAGGGGGTCCTCAGTAAAGAGGCAGAATGATTTTTGAAGTTTCTTTTCCTATCTGACTGCCAAGAGCTTCCAAAAATAACCCCTATTGCTCCTGCTATTAGAGCTGAGGCTGGAGCTATGTGCTTGGGGAGCGTTCACTGGGCTCAGCGTGGATCCTGGCATTTCAAAGACGGTGCTGCTCCATGCGTAATTCAAGCAGAAAAGTACTTACACCCCTTGCCCTGCAGTCGGCTAGGCCAGCTGTCCTGATGAATTTACAGCCTTTAACATTTCACAGCTACTGAACATTAAGCATGACTCCTCCTGACCCCCAGCCCTCCCAGGCTGGAATAACAGGCCATTCAGTGCCTTACCTAATTGTAAAGGCAAGATAATAATGAGAGCAAAAGAGACACGAAGACAGATCATGCCTAAATGAACACAAGGGAGCTTAACCAGCAGGAATAAGAATAACTAAGATCTTGTGTTTATTGTTTGAATAACATTCTGCTTTTATACATGCAGCTTCCTATCAACACTTCAATCACACTTACAGACACACAGAAAAGGATGAATGCAAATGCTTGTGACACAGTAGGGATGACTGCACAACATAAGCTGAGCTGCTGTATATCTTTTCAGAACAAGGAAAAAAAATCCTGTACACTTTTTCTTCTCCAAAGGCCTCAGTGTAGAGCTGCACTTTTTTAAAAAGTAGCCAATTTAGAAACACAAAGGAAATAAAAATTCATCTTTGTATATCTAAATTTATTTTAAAACTGGCACTGCAGAACCAAGGTCTCTGTAACTTATAAAAGCAATATTCTAGCCTTTTTGGGGTTCCTTAAAAGTGCTTATCAAGATGAATGAGAACAGTGGTGTGTAATTTCAAAAATGTAATTGCTTTTCTCTCTAGCTTTCTCAAAGCATTTTCAAGGTCACCCATAAGAAGGAACAGATAAACCCATAATCCAAGTCTTCTCCTGGTGTTTCATACTAGAGCATATTACTCCCTGAATAAAAGTCTTGTAACTTCTTGAATTGTTCACTTCTACTTTTTCCCTCTTCTCAAAAGAGAATACCAAAATCCTACCAGTTTGCATATCACGTCATAGCATTAAAACTCCAAGTGACCATGGAACAAAATACACTTCCATGTATTTTGAAGAACAGCTGCATATAGATGAAGAACATTTATTTCCTTGTCATCCACAGTGTGTATCAACTCTGGTTTGCTACTTCAGTCTCATATACAGAGAATGGGCCTGTTGAGAAGGGCTGCAAAATTTGAGCTTGTGTCCACTGTGTGGTAAATGCAGGTATGCTTTAGGAGGTGGTTGCCTGCACTGAGCTTGTCCTCCCCTCTGCTTGGTCTACATTCTGCTTCAGCATTAGGGGAAAAATGACATTCATTGTCACAACTCAAGAAGATTTGCAATATCTTAAAAGGGCCTGAAGAACAAATTTCCAGTTTTGCCTTGGTATTTTCATACCACAAATTAATTCTCACCCTGCTCTGAAACTTTGGTCTAACCTTGGCAGTCCTTGGAGTGTGTGACTGGTGACATTTCTGCCGGCTGATGACAACTGCTCACACAAGGAATCAGGAAGCAGAATACTTCACAGCTGCACTTGGCATTGCAGAGAAGCTATACAGCAGCACTTAACTTTCTTCACCACTTGGGTACAGAATAGCTAGTTCACTATGATCATTATAATTCTGTGGTGAAGCACACTGGTCTGAGTCACGTTTAAGTCCTTTCCTTGCACTGGTGGCAGACAGTTATGGACCTTTGTTCAGCTGGTTCAGCCTTCTGGAGATTATGTATTGTACATAATCTCTAAATACTTGTTTTAATTTCCTTAGATGACAGGACACCTTTCTTCAGATCATTTTAAATGGAGTAAAGCCAGGAAATCTGATTGTTTTCTCACCATGTAACTCACTTGGGATTTGCTTCTTTTCTGTTAATCATTTACTGAACAGGAAAATCAGCTTCCAGGATGAGCCACCAGGTACCAGATTGGGCAGGGCTTTGAGCAACCTGATCTAGTGGAAGGTGTCCCTGCTCATGGCAAGGGGGTTGGAACTATATGATCTTTAGGGCTCTTTCCAACTCAAACCATTCTATGATTCTACAGCTGTTCCAGGAGGGATTTGTTTTTTTTTTTTTTTTTTTTGACCCTACAAGAGTAAAATGGCTACTGGAGCATCACAATTTTCTAAATATTTGGCAATGTTACAGAGTATGGCCTATTTCTGAATAAATGTGTGTAAGAAGCCCAACTGTTTTGTACACACTTCAGTTTCTCTGATGTTTTATAACTGCATGTAAGGAACCTGAAAAAGTAACTAGAAAGGCAAAATGGATAGAATTAAAAAAGTGGAAACAACATAGATTTTTCTACTAAGGTCCCTTTGGGACCTTTACTTCTTTGATTGTAAAGAGTTTGAAAAGAGTAATTTTTTGGTAGCCAAAATTTATATTCAGTACCAGAGGTCCTCTACACCATCTCTTCTACTGTACAGAAGTAAATGCTTTCTAGGACTACAGGACAGATGCGTTCTCTGTTCAGCTATCTGCATGTCTGTAAGTGATCCCACATTAAAAGTCTAACTATATTACATTTGGCCATCAATTCCAACAACAGCAACAGCAGTATCATAATAATAATTACTATTATTATTGGTCATTAAGAACACACAGCATCTCAGGTTTGCCAGTGTTTTTTTTTTTTTTTTCATCTCATAATGCACCCATAGGTCCAGTTTTCCTCTAGAAATCTGAAGTTGCTAAATATTCTGCAACCTGGGGACATACATCTGTTATTGTGATCAACAAAGATATTCCAAATGGAAATCCACAGACAAAAACTGCATGTAGGTACATGCTACCAGTGAGGGTTCTTCTGGAGAACTAGTGGTTTCCTATTTAGTATCCTACTCTGATCTACCAGAAATCTGATTCATTAATCTTCTAGACATACTGGAAAATCCCATCTATTTTAATAACCACAGGAGAATAGAAATGGTTGAGGGTCCTGTGATTATGATTGATCTTTGTTAGGTAATCTATGGAAGACACTCTATTAAATTATGTTGATCGACAGTATTTGAGTTTGTAATGTTCAGTTAATTTTTTAAGGGTTCCAAAGTCTGGATTGCTGTCGATTAGCATTGTTATAAATGGATATAAATATGTTCCACAAACCGTAACAATTTGGACTTTGAGATTTTTGTCAGTGAAATTATTCCTAAATCAATTATGCATAAGCAGTTCAAATTATGATCAAGTTTAATGCAATGCCTACTCAACAGAAGTAGGAGAGCTATTGAGAAAGCTTTCTTTGAAGAGACAGTTTGCCTTGTTTCATGGTAATCCTAAATTGATTACTAGCCATATTGCTCTGATTTTCTATTATATTTCATGGTCTTTGTTTATGTGACTTATATTTCATTTGCTGGCATGGATTTCAGTTATAGATTTTCATGAATTTGCCAAGGGAAGTCCAAATAATTCTCTTTCATTGTGGCTGTAGCTAAGGGGATCCTTATAAATTGAAACTGTCAATAATTTTTAGTACTGTTTTCCACTTCCCTGAAAAGCTATTGCTCCTTCTAAGCAGAGGAGATTTAGGGAACCCTAAAAGACAAAACCTTCATGGCTTGCTTTAGGAGTAGGTGCGAGGCCATTACCTAGAAGTCAGCTACCCTTCAAAAACTGTCTGGCATTTGGTCTCTATTTTGAAGTCTGTAAAATGACTAGCATTTCAGAAAGAAGCATTATCTTCTGTGTCTCATGGCAAGCACTATGATGACAAAATAGTGCAAGCTGATCTCTGGGGGCAGGTGACAAAAAGATCAATAGTGTTGCAAAAAAAGTGGAAGTCATCATTTCAGATACCATCCACTCTGCTCCTGATCATGTGGAAGAGTTTTGTCTCATCTGTGCTCTCTAAGCTCTGGTCAGTAGAAGAGGGTATTTTTTAAGATCAGTGAGGTTTGCAGGGAATATTTTCATCGTTGAACAGGGATTGAATTTTTTTTTGCATTTCATGTTTTTCAGAACATTCAAAGATATTTCCAATGCATGGAAATTTTTTCTTGTCCTGGACTGGAGAAAATTTAAATTTCCAACTCCATTCAATCAGCTTGGCAGAAAAGGAACTTTTGTCTGAGATGTTTCTCATGTTAGCTGGTAATGTGTTAACCCTAAACAAAGAAGAGACAAGAAGACACTGATATTCTATCTTTTGGATATTTGTCTACTTCCAAACTCAGATGACACAGTGTACCTTCACAAGCCAAGTTAATCAATTTAATTATGAGTATCTTGAGGGGTTTCATTCTATTAGAAAGAGCCTGCTTACATCATGCTTTTCCAAAATAATCCTATCAGTGCATTTACTCAAGCAGATGAATCTTGAGCTGTCCTCTGGGCTTCAAAAAATATGTAATAACTTGCTGTAATAATATTAACAGAGGAGTGGGGAAAGGTTCAGTTACTAACACTACACAATCCACTTCAAACCTTGGTTTTTTAAATATTATTTCAATTCAGAAGAGTAATTTAAGGATAAGACATTGTTAGCTATCGTGCCTTGCTTGGGGCTTTGTTGCAGACTGACAGGTCTTTCTTCTTCCATAGAGTGAGTGCTCTAATTACACCTACTGTAAGTCAGAGCTACAGTACTACAGCATCAATGCAAATGTCAGATGTCTTTTCACTTTAAACTGTCTAATCTCTAATAACAGTGTCTCGTTTTCAGGAAGAGTTTTTAGGAAATTTCTTTATATTTAGATACCCTTTATTTGTCTCCTTCATCTTTATGTCACTAATTGTGTTCTGTATCATATTTCTTTTCTGAGGTCTGAGTGTAGTGTGTTGAAAGTTTATATGTTAATTGCCAAGGTCAGAAGAAAGAGAAAACACACTGTGATTGTTTAATGACAAGTAGAGTGATTTGAAACAGAAGTTTAATGGAGTGCTCTTTGTCTGTTCATAAAAGTACTAATTCAGGGACACTGAATGTATGCAATTTTATTCAGACCCATTCAGTATACTGCAACAGGTTTAAAAATACTTTTTTTGTAACACAATTTCACCCCTTTGTTTCTGTACAATTTGAAAGTTTGGTGAAAGCCTCACAAGCAACTTTGCCTGATCATGCAAGCCTTTGTTTGGAAAGTCATCTATAATGCTGCTCTTGCATATGCTTGTAAAGCTGTGCTCTTTGATATTTTTTTTTCTGTTGCTAAAAGCTAGTGTCTAAAGCACATGAATAGATTTTCTTGCCATTTCTGCATCTCTGTCAAAGATGATGACTATCTTTGGTAAGTGTAAGAGAATTCAGAATTGGCTTGTTATCATTTCTAACTGAGCACCAGATCCTGCCTTCACTGAAAACAGTAGTTATTTACAATACCTCAAGTAGAAGCAA
The DNA here is from genome assembly GCA_032466535.1 of Forpus xanthops. NCBI lineage: Eukaryota > Metazoa > Chordata > Aves > Psittaciformes > Psittacidae > Forpus > Forpus xanthops. The sequence continues at coordinate 719 of JASSUY010011726.1, read as the reverse complement.
GATCTGTGTTGCTGAATAAAATTTCATTATATTATGTAGTATTGAGCAATCTTTAAAGCACTGCATTGAATAATAGCATATTTTGCAGAACAAGAACATTTTGATCATAGCTGATTCTCTTCTCATTCTGTTCCTGAAAAAAGAAAAAGGTAATTAATCCAGTTTCTTGACTTATTTATATCTGTTTTCCAGTAGTAAGTATACTAAACCCATTTTGATTAGTATATGGATCGCCCATAATGTATTATCTTACATGTATTTGGGATGAGCAATTAAGTGCTGCACTTTCAACTGGTTGAAATGTCATTTTTAATAGACATATCTCCAGTCTGGTTGCTCAGTAGGAATGGTATGGTTCAGTTTGAATAAATAGCATTCAAACACCCTTGATAAAATGTTTCTGCTTGTTCAAAGTGTTAAATGTGCATGTAAATATTTTCTTGTGTGTGTGTAGCATATGTGTGTGTTGGAGGGTTGTATCTTGCTCATTCTATGTCCATGGTATCTAAGAATAATTTCCAGAAAATAAAATAGTTTTCTTATTGTCTTTGTCCTCATTAGAGCTATGGCAGAGTACCATTATGCTGTTCCCTTTACTGTCCTGTTGCTTTGGCTCTCAGTCTCAAGTATTAGTGTTTGGCATTGTCATGGGTTCAGCAGCAGCAGTCATTTTTCTTTAAGCAGTAGCTGGTGTAGCACTGTGTTTTGGATTTTCAGCT
>JASSUY010011725.1:0-11480 GCA_032466535.1 Forpus xanthops | reverse complement strand
GCCCATAGCAGGGGGGTTGGAACTAGATGATCTTAAGGTCCTTTCCAACCCTAACTATTCTATGATTCTATGATTCTCAGCAGCTGGTACAGTGCTGTGTTTTTGACTTTCAGCCTGGGAACAGTGCTGATAACGTGGATGTTTTTAGTTGTTGTTAAGTAATGTTTACTCTGACTAAGGACATTCTGAGTCTCATGTTCTGCCAGGGAGGAGGGGAAGCTGGGAGGAGGCAGAGACAGGACACCTGACCCAAACTAACCAAAGAGGTATTCCATACTGCAGCACATCATGACCACTATATGAACTGGGGGCAGTTACCTGGAAGGGTTAGATCACTGCTTGGTCAGGCTGGGAATCAGTCTGCAGATGGTGAGGGGTTGCATTCTTTTCCCTTGTTATCTCCCTTACCATTATTATTATTGATGGTAGCAGTAGTGGTTTGTGTTATACCTTAGTTACTGGACTGTTCTTATCTCAATGCGTGGAGGTTACATTCTTTTGATTCTCCTCCCCATCCTGCAGGGAGCCAGGGAGAGGAAGAGGGGGGAGTGAGCAAGTGGCTGCGTGGTTCTGAGTTACAGCTGGGCTTCAACCATCACATCATATGAGTGAACACATCTAAATCTTTACCTGCACAGTCTCTCACAGCAGACAGCACAAAAGGCATATTTAAATAGTGTGGTTTGTTGATAGTGGCAAATGACAATAAATAACAATAAAATCTCCAAGATTTGCTTGTAGGCCTAGCAAAAGGGAGAAGCATGCTGGACACAGCTGCTAAGCTGATGGAGCACACATTCCTATGTTCACCTAGGAATACTGCAGTATAGTCACTACAGATGACACTTTCGTGTAAGAAAACTGATGCCTTCAAGGTAATTCAAAGTTACCATTGTTACCAGGCAACGCCTTAACTCCAGTCAGATACAAACCATTCCCATTCTTTTCTGGACAACACACTACTCCTATTGCATAGCAAACTTCTTTGCAGTACAGTACAGTATTTTCTCCAATCCTGTTAACTTTTCTACAGTCAGCAGACAATTTGCACCTTAGTGACTTTATTTTTGTTGAGATACCCCATGCTGAGTTTCTGCTCAGAACACATTTTTACAGCTGAGAATTATCAGCCTTGAATACATGGATTTCCAGCAGAATCATAAACATATTTAACTAGAGATAGTAAAAAAAATACAGGGTTTCAGCTACTAAATATTATCAAACATCTTCACTGCAACAACATAAAGTGAAATAGACAGTTCAAGGTAAAACTGCTGGCTGCAACCATTTCAAGATCCTTTCACTGACAGTGCTTATCTCAGCTTTCATCTTCAAATTTAAAACAAAAAAATTACCCAACAGAAAACCCACAATTTCCTGCAATGAAGCACCCTTCAAACCACAGATCAAACTGCTTAATTTTAACTGTCCCAATGATTCTTCACCACCAGCTATTCATAATCCCAACTACCTTCTAAAATCAGAACCACAGACAAAAAGGTATCATACACTCCAACATTTAGAAGGGACGGCTACTCAGTGTGTGGAAGCTAAGCATTATTTGGCATGTACAAAGCTGAAAATCAGAGCTAGTGCACAGGACTCAAAGCTCACAGGCACCCAGAAGCCTGTGCTGGGGACTTTGTGCATGGGAAGAGAGAAGCAATTCACAGCGGGATCCAAGCCTTCACCTGCACTTTTAAGAGATGACAAGAATTAGCAAACTGCTAATGCATCAAAAAAGACCAATTTGAAACCCAAGTGCTCTGCACAAGGTACCACACCAACAGCTCCCAAACCCCAAGGAGAACAAACCTTATTAACTTGAGAAGAGCTTACAATGTTTCATTCAACTTAGTTAAGCAAAAACTAAGTTAAATAAAGTGAGGTCAGTACCACTCTCCACACTCATCAGGAGTTGCAAAGAGGACTAAACAGCTCCTCCTGGGTAAGCAGGGTCCAAACCCATGCTCAGTTTCTTCCAGCCAGGAACAAGAGATCTGCTCTTCCAGAAGGCACTGAGAAGCAAGGGATGGCATGGAGGGTTGTGCATTGAAGGTGGTCTCACCTTTCCAGAGCTGTTTCAGGCACTTGGATATTCCCTGAAGCAATTTGGTGAAATCTCTCATTCGGGTCCAGCCCCACAAGCAACATGTATGACCGTCATTTGCAGACATCAGATAGCCTTGCCTTTCCCTGCAATTAGACCAGATTCTTCTCTGAAGCTCCAAAACCAGTCACTAGGGCAATAATTTCAGTAGTATGCAAGAATAAACAGATTTTCAACAGGATTTAGGCAGTCCCAAACCTTCTCCCTGAAGGAAAAATACAAACAAACCAAGCACATCAGCCCTGCAACGAAGAACAAAGTTGCACAAGAGCAGGAGTCTACTCCAATTCTTCCAGTAAAAGAGGGAAGCAGAGGAAGAAATGGCAAGTGGCAGCAGTTACCTTTAGGGACAGAAAGCACAGCAGCAGAGTCACTTCCTCACAGGAAAGGAAAAAGCACTATAAAGATAAACATGAGAAAGAGAACAAAATATGCAACATAAAAAAGGGTGGGCAAAAAGAGAAAGAACAGGGTAAGTGATGGAGAGAGAGAAAGCCAATACAAAAGACTGGCAAAAACTTCTACATGTCTTTCAGTATGAACATTTTAAGTACTTTAAGAAGCTTCAGAATATTCCTTTAACAATGGTAACAATGTCAGGAAGTGAAGTGAAATCAGGGAGACAAGCTTGTGTCTATTGATTTTAAATGTTCTCAACTCAAAAAGAGCATCTTGCATACGCATACTTACAAGCAAGAGACCAGAATGGAAAGAGATACAAAAAGGTGAGCCATAAACAGAAAATATCAGGCAAATGTGAATGAGACACTAGGATGAAGATGAGTCATATATGGAAACAGATAAAAACACACATTCAAAGAAATGAGAGGATGGAAAAATTCAGAAAAATGCAAATTTGAAGCTACTCAGCTGTAACGCTTGTGCTTTCCTTACTTGTACAATATACATATCTGGCAATGTCCTGTGCTTTAAAGCACAATAAAAAGGTGGTAAGACTGGTAGGAATAGTTTCATTACATTAGTAATTGTAGCTCTTCTAAATTTTAGAAAGACAGAAAAACGGAGATAACATCTCCTGCACCCATGCTCCCGCTCTGCCTGGGAGAGCACAGGAGCCCTCCCATTACACACATTTCTGCTTCACTTGAAGATCAATTTATTGAAAGTACTTCCAGTTTCTGGCAGCCACAGCAACCTCAGAGGAAGGAGTCAAACTCCACAGCCAGAGAGATCCGCAGCATCCTAGAAATTTTCCTGGGTTTTCCAATCCCTACCTGACTGCAAACAATTAAAGCTGATGACTGCTTTGAAAGCCTGGGGCTAGCTTTATTTTCTCTATTTACCTCACCAAGAACTGCAGTGGCACTCTGCACACTCATATTTATTCTGCTCTCCAGTCAGTTACCTTGTCTAGCTTGCACATCCTATCATAGAGCTCCTGGAATACAGTCTCACATGGTACAGGGATTGCAATTTTTACACCCCTTCCTGGTTTAGTTCAGAAGTTGTGCTGAAGAACACCAAGCTCTTCAGCACAACCTAGTTCTACACCTGGGTCAGGGAATCACAGGCAAACATAGAAGATGGGAAGAGAAGAGATTCAGAGCAGCCTGGCTGAGAAGGACTTGGGGGTGTTGATCAATGAGAAAATGAACATGAGCCAGCAGCATGCGCTCACAGCCCAGAAAGCCAACCATGCCCTGGGCTGCATCAAAAGGAGAGTGAACAGCAGGTCAAGTGAGGTGATCCTTCACCTCTACTCTGCTCTTGTGAGACCTCATTTGGAGTATTGTGTGCAGTTCTGGTGTCCTCTACATAAAAAGGACATGGAACTGTTGGCACAAGTGCAGAGGAGGGCCACGAGGATGATCAGGGGACTGGAGCACCTCCTGTATGAAGATAGGATTAGAAAGTTGGGGCTGTTCAGCCTGGGGAAGAGAAGGCTGCATGGAGACCTCATATCAGCCTTCCAGTATCTGAAGGGGGCCTATAGGGATGCTGGGGAGGGACTCTTCATTAGGGACTGTAGTGGGAGAACAAGGGGTGTGAGTTAAAACTTAAACAGGGGAAGTTTAGATTGGATATAAGGAAGAAGTTCTTTACCGTGAGGGTGGAGAGGCACTGGAATGGGCTGCCCAGGGAAGTTGTGAGTTTTCCATCCCTGACAGTGCTCAATGCCAGGCTGGACAGAGCCTTGGGTGGCATGGTTTAGTGGGAGATGTCCATGACAGGAGGGCTGGAACTAGATGATCTTAAGGTCCTTTCCAACCCTAACTATTCTATGATTCCATTTATATATTCATGTCTGTATGCACATATATGTATTTGTATGTATTTATATATATATGTCACTTTCCCTTACCGCTGTATTTCTTATCCATATATACACACACATATATATATCTAAATATATATCTATCATGTATAAAAACACGCACTTAAATGTTCTTCAACACAACCGCTCTTGATATGCTTGCACTCCAGCAGTAAGCTGATCTTGCAAAGAAATTAACTGATCCAAATCAGGACAGACTGCTTTTTCTCCCATCCAAGTTTACAGAACCTCTAAGCCTTTAGCAATGTGGGTGCATCTCAATACACAGATCAGTGACTACAATCTGCTTCATGTGCTTTAAATACTGTCAAAACATGCACGAGGAAAAGGCTGGTGGACTTCACAGTGAAAGCTCGATGCACTCCAACACTCCCATACAGGGAGCTAGCATCCACAGTAATTGACAGAGGGAGATGTATCTGCAAGCAACCAAGTAAATAAATAAATGAGGAGTCTTTCACATTCTCTCAGCCATTTATATTTAATGATCTCTATGCAACACAGTCTACAGTTCTCCAATAACAGAGCTATGCAACATGTGAATGAGAACAGGAAAGCATGAACTTAAGAGATCAAACCCCAGCTCCACCAGCTTTAAACTGAAAATAACAATTCTTTCCCTATTGATTTTTTTTCCTCCTCTTTCATTTGTGAAAAATTGATTTTTTTCGCCTGTGTTTGCTGAAGCGTCCACACCTGCAGCTCACTGCTTGCTTCAATCTTTGCATTTGTTAGTCCATACCTCCAAGTAAGCCATGTCAAATAGGCATCTGCGAGCCCCTGTCCCACACTCACTGGTAGTCTTATCAAGTCTCAGAAATCCTTTCCTTCCTGTGTTATGACCAACACATAGCAAGGCAGCTCTTGCCTTCCCAGAGGATGCTTAGAGGCTCCTCCAGCAGCCAAAGGCGGTCAGGACAAAGACCGTATCATGCATTTCTGCAGAAGACCATCTCAGAGCAGCACCACCACCTGAGGAAGATGCCAGAGGAGCTCGTGCTCCCCCGACAGCTCCTGATAAAACAGCAGAATAACAACCCCAAGCTTGCCATGCCTGAACATCCTCAGGAAACTTGGTACGGAAAAAAAAACAAAAACAAAAACCCTGGAAGAAGAGAGAATTTGGGGAGGTCGAGATGAAAAGGTGGAGAGTACTCAAAGTAAAGCCCTCACCACAGCTACTGTCCATTTTTCTCACTGCCTCAGTGATGGATTTAACAAAAGAGCCCACACCATGCTTTACCAACCTACTCAGTTCCTCTGAATACAGCTGGACTATCTGGAAAAACGCCAGACGACTCAAGTCCTTCAGATCCTGCAGTTATAAAACTTTAAAACTGTAACGTATAAAAAAGTCTGACCTTTGAAAAATTTCCAATAAGAATGACTTGGGGATTAATCTGAATAGTAATTAAAAGAATAACTTGAAGCTCAATCTGTACCGCTGATGAAATACTAATATTTTAGCACTGAATTCCTCCTATGAAAAACAGGAGCTCATAATCACCAATCCAGGCCAGCCTGTGCAGCAGTGTTTATAATGTGCGCACATGTCCATTCTGAACACCTATGGCTTATTTTGCTTTTCATCTGAACCAAGACCTCCAGATGTGAAAGGCATTAATCCACTTTGGCAATCATTCTTTCATGCTAAAAAACCTGCATGTAGCACACAAAAATAGTGATTTGCATGTAATAAGCAACTGAATTTTTAGACAGCTAGCCATGTTGCAAGCACACGCATTTAAAAACCTCAATATATTCCTATTCCAGTATCCTTTGAGCATTAACTGTTTGGGGTTTGACTCGAGTCAAATTATTTCAAGCCCTGCCTGACTGTTGTTATGGTCTCTCCCTGGCCCTTTGGTCTAGAGGCTCAAATAAGATAGGGTGAAACTCACAATTACACAATTCTACAGCTTATTTATCAAACTGGCAAAAGAAAGGAGACCAAGTGTTCATGACACAATCAACACATCTAAATATATAAATATATAATATTATAATTTATATTATATAATATAAACCACATCTAAAACCCTAATTATCTGTATAGGATTCATTATAAAGCAATGCATCCTGCTTATATGACATGGGGAAATTAAAGAAGGAAACTAAGTAACCTTCCAGGTGTCAAAAGGACAAAGCCCCCAAGCAAGAGGACCTGGGACAACGGTCCTCTTTAAGGTTAAGTTCTAAATGGCCAGCATTCACATGGCATATTGCACTGAGTGACATCCTCCAGGACACAGCAAAGAGAGACTCATCTTTTATGTAGCTCTGTCTTATTTGGTTGATTTTCGACAGCAGCAATTCCCAAGGAAAAAAAAAAAAAAAAAAAAAAAAACAGAAAAAAAAAAAAAAAGCAAGCACTGCACAGATGAATGATTCATCGTTGTGCCCTGAGGAATATCCAGGCCAAACAAGGATACCAGTGCAGAGTAAATACATAAAATGAGACCTCCTTCCTGAGAGGAGGAAGAAGCATTTTTCTGTGAATTTAGGTCTGCTCTAAACTTGTAACAGCTCAGAAAATTCAGCATACAACAAATCTTTTGCTGAAGCAGTAACTAGGAATAGCGAGTTTTAACACAAGACCACAAACTCTGTGACAAATGGAGCAATCTTCTACTACTCTTGAAGCAACTAAATTGAGCTTTACTCTTAATACCACAAACTACCCTATTTAGGAGTTTGGTGACCCTAAGATTCAAATATAGCCAAATTCAGAGAGACAGAGGAGCTGAACTGCCTCTGCAGTTGTGCCCTCTATGGAAACACCTTGCAACAAGGAGGTCACCTTTGTACCAGAGCACATTGGTTCGGGTTATCAGGCTACTCCAATTCCCAATGGAGCCATGGCGCACACAAACCCGTTTGCCTTTGGAGGAAGCTAAACCAGAAACCTCTTTCCAGATGCACACCAAATGCACTCCAACCCCCAGTGGGGTTGTAAGGGTCCACAATAACAACTGCTCTCATGGTTTCTGTCTGCTTTTGCTATTCCAGATCACCTGCTTGTGTAGACCTAGTCGCCAGCACATAGTTAGGTGAGACAAGTCTACATCTGGTAGTTTCAAGATGCTGCATGACATAAGACATATGTTTTGCTAATATTACCAATTCTGTATCTCATGGTTATTTTATGGTTCCCTTTACTCTCCTTGACTCCTGCTGTTTCTTTGAACCACCTTCCCTTATTTTCCATGAGGGCGTAACATTTAACTATGCTTACAGATAATTACAACTAACCATGGCAAAAGAGCTTAAAGGCTGAAGTACTGAAGCTGAAGAATTGGGCAGCTTTTCCCCTGGGAAGTAACAGTAGGTATTCTAGGAACATATAAGGAGGACCCTGTCAGACTTCACTGACATCCTCTGTCCAAAAAAAAGCAGACATCTGACCTGTGGTACCTGTGGGCAGCAGCACAGCTAGAGCCATCACCCAAGGCTCCCCTTACTGTTGAAGGGAGAGAACAGAGGCTTCTAGAGCTAAACGCAAATCTCACAGCGATCGTCCAGGTGTGCTTGGTAAAAGAACTATCCCCAAAAGGCAATGTTCAAGTCAGGTTGTTGCCGTAGGGCAGCCGTTGCACAAACATCAAATACCCCCACAAAGACTACCAGGTTACACTATGCAACATAGTTTTGTAAGGTTAATACTTAAATATTAGTGTTTGCATTATGGCTACAGCACTGATATACACTGGTTCCTATAGGTTTATTGATTTAATCATCTTACTTAAAATGGCAACATCCTATAATCCTTTTATTCCTCATCTATCTAAATATTTTTCTTTTTTATTTTCCATTTATCTCCTCCACCATTGTCATGGGTTCAGCAGCAGCAGTCATTTTTCTCTTTTTCATAGTAGCTGGTGCATCACTGTGTTTTTTGATTTTTGGCTTGGGAACAGTGCTGATAACACCAGTGTCTATAGTTATGGCTTAGAATTTTTAGGCTAGCCAAGGACTTTCTGAGCCTCATGCTCTGCCAGGGAGGAGGGGAAGCTGGGAGGAGGCTGGGAGGAAGCAGAAATACGGCACCTGACCCAAACTGACCAAAGAGGTATTCCATACCACAGCATGTCATGCCTAGGATGTGGAAACGGAAAGCAGAGACGCGGAAGGGTGAGGGGGGCACTGCGTGGTCAGATTTCACATGAGGTGATGGGAGGGTGTACTGTGTGTTCGGGTTTGGTATCAGGTGATGGTGGTGCACTGCTTGGTTGGGCTGGGTGAAAATTAGTTGGTGAGCTCTTGTATTCTTTCCTTGTATTTGCCTTGTCATTATTATTGTTGGTGGTAGCAGTAGTGATTGTGTTATACCTTCGTTACTAAACTGCTCCTACCTCAACCTATGGGAGTTCTTTCAATTCTCCTCCCCATCCCTCCGGGACTGGGGAAGAAAGAGGGGGGAGTGATTGAGCAAAACTGCATGAGGGCCTTAAACCACAACAGCTATGTATCTTGAATTTATAACAGCAATACTCAGAAGCTACCTCTTAAAACATTTAGTGTCAAATGCAAGATTTTTCCTGTTACTATTTCATGTTATACCATGATGGCCTGAAGATGCTCTTTGCTTCAACTTGACTTTATTTTATCCAACAGGCAGAACAAAACAGAGTATTTGGAATGTTCTGACCAAAATTATTTGTAAGCCATGAGAAGCTTTAAAAACAAGACTCTGGACTTGCTCCTGCCTGACCAGCTCTTACTCATTACCTCCCTGCCCCAAAGTATGCATCCTGTCCTTCAGTAATGGCTGAAAATAGAAAGAACCATAATTGGGGTATGCTGAATTCTGAAAACCAAGACATGTTATATATTGCCCTGTTTTCAAGTGGGATAGAGTTGATTTTTCTTCCTAATAGCTGGTGCAGTGGTTTGGATTTGGTCTGAATAATGCTGATAACACACCTATGTATCAGCTGTCATGCAATACTGCTCAGACAATGCCAAGGACTCTTCAGCTTCTGCTCTGCAACCAAGAAGCTGAGAGTGAATGCAGCCAGAACAGCTGAACCAAACAGGCCATAGGCATATTCCAGTACATTTGCTGTCACAACCAGTATAGAAACTAGGGAGAATGTGGTAGAAGGGGCTGATCACTCCTCTATGGCTGGGCATCAGTCAGCAGGTGGTGAGCAACTGTACTGTGCATCACTTGTGGTTTTTTCTTGAGTTTGATTGCTCTCTTTTTGTTACTTTCCTTTTCATTACTACTATTATTGTTATTATTTATTTTAATTATTAAGCCATTCTTATGACAAAACACAAGTTTACTCTTTTCCTACTCTCATCCCCATCCCATGAGAGGCAGACAACAAAAAAGCCAGTCCTTTAGTCCCAGTGTTTGCTCCAAACCTCATAACCTACAAAAAACTGTAAGGAGAATGCTCCTATTAAGTCTCAGCTGTGGGAATACAGGATGCAAACCTCCTTGGTAGAAGAGGGAACTAAAACTAGCATGGGATTTGGCTCACTCTAACAAGGTATCCCTTGTCCTTCTAGGAGATTTCCATTTTCCATACCTCAGCTAGGAATATCATATTGCCACTGCAGGCCTGCCTGAAACAGCCATTGCTCATGCAATCCACTTCCTGCTGCTGTGGGGTTTATGTTTGGGGGGAAAAGGACACAAAAAAAACATTTCCCTCCAGGGGTCACTTCCCACAGGCACTGGGGCTTGCTCCAACAAGGCAATCTTTCAGAAGGGCAGAGAGGGAGGGAAGTAGCTGTATCTCAGTGAAAGCAGCCCCTAAACTGAAGACCAGGCAGTGTCGTTGGGTGAGATCAGCCTGGGAGACTGGCGCTGTCAACACCGACTTCACTAACGTTGTGCTGCTGCTCCCTCAGGGTGGCCAGCAAGTTACCAGCAGTCGATCTCCTCCTGCTCCAGCACTTGCTGTCCCTGCTCCACAACATCAGCAAAAACGCGGCCACAACCAAGATGACTGCTGGGAACCTTGCCATCTGTTTGTCACCAAACCTGCTCAGCTCCCCCATAGGAGCTGCCCCTGGGGGTCCTGGTGCTAGAGCCAGGGGAGGTACACTGTGTTCACTGCCTGGCTACAGCATCCCCAGCCCACCCCAGCTTTACTGCTCAGAGGGCCCTGGCTGCCTCCTCCTGTCAGCAAAGCTGTGGGGCAGCAGCCAGGAAGAGCAGCCCCACGGCTGCACCTTCCTGCACAGAAGCACAGGTCAGGCTGGGAAAGGCAGTTTGAGCTGTACCTGCCACCTTGGTGAAAACAGTGGTTTGCTGTGTGCAGGTGACACAGCTCGTGGAGTTCCTCATTGACCACCAGGAGGAACTCCTCGGGGAGGAGGTGGCTGGGCTGGCCAGGGCACCAGATGAGGACCCACTGGCACTGCAGATGGCACCAGAAAGAGCAGAAGTATGAGAAGTGCACAAACAGTGTGACAACAAAAGCAGAAGGGGGGGATGACAGTGCTGCACAGACAAGCTTGGTCATCCACCATCCTGCAACTCTGCCAAACTGCAGAGCAAGGCTGATGCAGGTTAGTCATTGCACTTTGTGCAGTGATCCAGTCACAGCTGGTTCAGATGAGCTGAGCAAACCCACCCAAGGGATGTGCCTTTCAGAGCCAGGGTAGCAGCTGGGCAGCGAGGTCTTTGCCCCCCGCTAACTTACACACTGCCAATGATGTGACTTCCATCACTCCCGAGAGTGAAGTTTTAGAACCTGTTATCCCTTGTCCTCCCCACTACAGTCCCTCATGAAGAGTCCCTCCCCAGCATCCTTATAGGCCCCCTTCAGATACTGGAAGGCTGCTATGAGGACTCCACGCAGCCTTCTCTTCTCCAGGCTGAACACTCCCAACTTTCACATCCTGTCTTCATACAGGAGGTGCTCCAGTCCCCTGATCATTACCATGACCCTCCTCTGGACTTCTTTCAACAGTTCCATGTCCTTTTTATGTAGAGGACACCAGAACTGCACACAAGACTCCAAATGAGGTCTCACGAGAGCAGAGGGGCAGGATCACCTCCCTCGATCTGCTGGTCACGCTCCTTTTGATGCAGCCCAGGATACAGTTGGCTTTCTG
>JASSUY010011724.1:0-24514 GCA_032466535.1 Forpus xanthops | reverse complement strand
GCCAAAAATCCAAAACACAGTGCTCACCAGCTACTGCTTAAAGAAAAATGACTGCTGCTGCTGAACCCATGACACCTCTGTTGAGCCTCTGGGAAGCTTATGATTTTCCTGTCCTGGCTGTAGCAACATCTGTTGGCATTGTCTATTTTTACAAAGTAGCAAAAGCTGCAGCTCAGCTGAAGAGGTGCAAATGTGTTTTATTATAGGTAGTAGCTCCAGTTTTGTCCATCCAGCAGGGACAGGGCTTGCCTGAATTTGAAGTCTGTTTGCAATATGATGTCTGATAATAAATACAACCAAGTAACTGACTTCAACATAAAGCATCTGGTTTCTGCTACTAATGGATTGTTGATTACAGCAAGCTACTTGTTTAGCCAAGAAAGCTTCAGCCCACTGTAGACTGAGACGATGTTGAAGTGAGACAAACTTTGATACTTTGATGAGAAAATTACCTTTATGAAAATGAATTATAAAAGGCAGTGTTAGGGTTTTCTTTCCTTACCAGTGGAAGAGCAGAGAAAATGTGGGTTTCTATTCTGAACTGACAAGTGTTGTCAGCATGGGGCGTCTTACTTACGCCATTGTCTTTTGGGCTCCTTGGGATGTTCCTGTAATGACCTCACATGAAATGGCAATGAGCAGAGTACCTTCTGGACAAGCACTTAGCAGGTACAATGGGAATACAAAAGCTTATGAAACTAATGTCAACCACTGCAAACAGAGTCTTGCAGTGTTCAAACTCTCCAAGAAGTTACGGAATAGGCTGACTGACTGTGCCAGCAGTCACAATAAAACCTTCAACCAGTGATCCTTGTGACTCACTTCCAGCATGCCTTGGAGAGGAGGGCAAATGTGCTTGGCTTGTCTGCTGACCACGAATCTTTGAACACAGCTATTCACCCAATTCCTTATCCACTGTGTAATCCATCTGCCAAGTCCATGCCTCTTTAGTTTGGAGACAAGAATGTCATGCGGGACAGTGTCAAATGCCTTGCACAAGTCCAGGCAGATGATGTCAGTCACTCTTCCTTTACCCACCAAATATTTTTTATCTCATCTGAAGTTTGAAATCAGATGAAATTTGTAAGGAAGATAAAGCAAATGCCATATTGTCTAGCAGCATCATATTGGCATTTCATCAGTCTTGAGTTCTGGCCGCAGACTGTGCTGGGCTTGTCTAAGGGGATCACTGTTGGCAGCAGAAGTGCCCATGTCTGAGTTTGGAGAAGTTTTAGCTATCTAGTGGCAGAAATAGATTTGCAGCTGCTACTGAGAGGAGCTGGAGAGACCACTTTTATCATGGTGAGCATCCTCTGGACAGGACTGAGGTGGAGATTGATTTGGCACAGAGTGGTTTGATTTTTGCTGATTCAAACTCAAGTCAGCTTCTTTGATTCTCCTTGAACCCAAATTACTCTTGAAACCCAACCTGCTGTGTTATATCCACAGCCCCAAAGGAGTTCAGGGAAGCAAAGAGCAGTGGTTACAAAAATCTCACTGACTGAGTCCAGAAAGAGCTACTGCTAAGTGTAACCTGCAAAACATGGGCCGCATAGTCCTTGATGTGTGATGGGGTAAAGCAACATGAAACAGCTAGAATGAAAGCAGCCAGCGTCTCTTCAGCTGCAATGCAGTGTCAGAGAAGGAGTTAGCAGAAGGACCTTGCCAAGCCAGAATTGCTTTGCATGGGACCACATTTGGCAGCACTGTGGCTGGGTGAATAGGCACTGCATTACTTGTCCATAATTGCTGTGCTGATGGTGTCATAATGAATTTCTCATGCAAGAGAGGCACGCAGCTGCTCACAGCGCTTGGGAAGCTGCGCAGGGCTAAAAGTAGCCTTTTATGATCATTATTGCTATTACAGACTTGGGCTGGAGTGGGTGTAAGGGGAAGATCAGTAGCTTGGGGAAAAGATTCACTCTGATGGTTCATGCTGAATGGCATGGGGTTTTCTGTGGGAGATGATTGACCAGATCATGTGTGTAGCAAAGTAGGAAGCTCAGATTGGTGTGACGTAGAAAAGGGGCACAAGATGAGGTTGCAACACATCTTCCAGCAGAGTGAAAAATGCTTCCTTTCTAAATACAAAAAGTGAAGAAGGAAAAATGGATTATTCTTGGCAGTCTGCTGCCACGCGTGTTTTGCCTTTGCTGCTGCCTGCATTTTAGAGGCCACTTAATCTTATCTAAGAATAAAACGGGGATTTACATGTTTGTGCAAACTCTGATTTTCCTTTCATAGGAACTATCATTATTCAGATAATCCCCTCCTCTCAGCTTATTTTTCCTAGAAAATAGGAACTGGCTAATGTAACCCAGCCTCGCCATTCATTCATCTTTTCCCACATGGCTCTTGAGGGCTCCAACTCCACTTCTCCATTTTTTCCAACCAAGAGTGGCCTGCTGTGCTTGGAGCAGGTTTTTTTCTCGACAGACCTGTATTCATTGATTTGAAATCAGGAAAAGCCACTTTGAAACGCATTGGCAAATGCTACTCGTGTGTGTTACCCTGGGTAGAGCAAGTTGGGCTCTACACCAAAAGGTAGCGCTCTGGTTGCTTTTTTTACTTATGATATTGGAGCAAGATTGTATCAGGGCTGTAAAATCGCTGCACTTACGCTTCATCTGTGGCTGTTGTGCCTCAGGTCCTCATGAACACAGGAGGAATATGAACCTTATCCAAATGCTTCTTTAAGAAGATTCTTCCTTTTACCTGCACAACCCATAAGCAACTCTCCCTTTGCTTGTGCTGCCTGCAACTCCTCTGCCAGGGAAACTGCCCTATTTTGGCCATTTTTTGTACTACAGCTTCCCTATCTCCTGTTCTCAGACATGGAGATCGCATTCTTCCAGTCCTGTTCCCATCTTGAAGCTGCTGCTGTCAGACATTCTCTATGGGGACAGATGAGGAGCTTCCCCATTGCACGCTGACTGCTGGCCATGGGCACCCCAGACAGGACTTTGAAATGCTGCTGGTTTAGGGTCCAGAAATAACCTTTCCCACAATGTTATCACCAAGGTATGACATACATATGGAGTGGGGGTATGCTCAACACCTGAAGGAAAAGCTGGGCCATCTGTGAGGAAGCAAAGGGCAGGAGGTAGGAACTAGCTGAGACAAATATTTATTTAGAGGCTTTCATTAAAATATTAGTGTGTAAAAGCAAAAGAAACCCTGAGTTGTTAAACATCCATGCACAAAGCTCTTGCACAACAAAAGAAATAAGGTAAAACGTGATAGAAGTGCTTTGTGGAGGATGTGGACTCATGGTGACAAAATGACAGTGTTTGGAGTGGGCTGCAGGGAGGAAAACAATCTCTCTAGATAGTCCTTGCAGGTCACTCCGGGAGAAACAGTGTTTGATACCCAGGCAATGGTCAAGGCATTTGGGGTAGACATGGCGGAAGCCTTAAAGTTTGAAGTTGCGCAAGTTTTGGTTGGCTTCTGGCAGTGGAAGAGGGCAAAACTGAACGGATGGGTCAGCAGCAATGCCAGCAGAGGCCGGCTTCCTGCACAGGACAGTCATTCTTTGTTTAGCTGCTGCCTGTGTGGGAGATGGGAAGACCATGACTGGTGTGGTGGGTGGACCTCCAGGCGGGGGAGGAAGACGTGGAGCACACACTGAGACATTCATAAATAGTCACCCATGGATGATGCCTCCAGGACAGAGCTCATCCAAGGGGTGGGTGCTGCTGGCTCCACCACTTCCAGGTAAGGTCCGCCTTGCTTTGCTTCAATCCCATTGCTTTTGGCTATGGAAACACAGTGGCAGGAAGGGACTCTTGATTTCAAGTGTCCCAACAGAGACTGTTCAGCTGCATTTTTGCTTTACTTCCCCTTACAGAGGGGTTTGTCTGTCTGTATTTGCTGAGGTAGAAGAAAGCAGCTAATTTAAACTCCCTTCTGGTGCAAGGGGTGTGTTATGAGGGACAGCAAGCCATGGAGAGCTTCCTGAAGGAAGGAGACCTCCTGCCTTCCTTAGGGAAAAGACAGTGTCGGTAGGCAAGGAGAATCCTTGGGGAGGTTAAGGGGAGACTTGCAGAAGATCATAGGAGCCTCTGGCTGATGAGAGCAGCCCATGCTGTGAGCTCAAGAGCTATTCTGGAACCTTTTATACTGGAATGCTCTCCAAAGTAGGGAGGCACAGCACTGAATGCACATGGCTCTGCAGGGACAACCACACGCAATCCCTGGGCTGCAGGTGGGACCACAGCGAGGGCAAGAGGCCCAAAATTCGTTATAACCAAGGCAGGAAGGACAGAAAACAGGGAGGAAGTGAAGCTCCAGGATGAGTGGAGCTGGTGGTCTACCTTGGGCTGCTTGGCTTGTGTTCCCTCTATAAAGCAGGGCCCTGTAGTGCTGCTCCTCCATGATCTGCCTGCCTTTGACCCCAGCAGCTGGCCAGGGCTGGTGTGGCAGGTTGCAGCAAGGCAAAGCCCCATAGTGCTGGTGTCCCCCAGCCTCTCAGACCATGCAGGGCCTGGATACACAGCACGACCTGTTCCCCCCTGCCACTGGTGCTGCTCTACAGGAGGGGGGGCTGAGGCAGCTCTTCCACGTGGTGCCTGTTCACTTCTGCTTCTGCAAAGCCACAGCAAGCCTGGGATCGCTGCACTAGCCAGCTCAGCCCAGGGAGCTTGTGCAAGACAAGCTGCAAGCCCCTGGGAAAGGGGAAAATGCATGAAACCAATGCAAAGCGAAAAAGCACATGGGGCAGAAGAAACCTGGGAGGCCAGGAAACAGCAAACCAGGTTGTTGTCAGTGGTCCCAGAGCAACTGAAGGACATCCCCTGGGTGGTGCTGCACGTACAGGAGAGAGAGAGCTGATTTTTGAGGTGGTATCACCAGGAGATGGACAGGCACCTTCCAAGTGAACTGATAAATTAATAGCAGTGGAGCTGGGTGGCTGCCTGAGGTGGTTGCTTAATTAACTTTAGTTGGCGTCATCATGTTCAGACCTATGGTAGGACTAGTGTGGGATGGAGTTGCTGTTGGATTTGTTTGCAGGCTCATACTCTTTCACAAGTCCTTGTGCAAGGATTTTGTCCCTTGCCTGGCTCCCTCCTGCTTGTAAGCTCTGTAAGTCAAACCAAGCTGTGGTGGCTGGCCTCTGTGGAGCCTTCTCCAGGCTGAACAGCCCAATCCTCTCAGCCTGTCTCCATAGCAGAGGTGCTCTAGCACTCTGAATGCAATCTCTTCCTCTCCTCCTCCTTGTCCCCATGCAGGGTGGCCATGTGCGTAGGGACTTGCAGCCGGATCGTGGGTCCCTGCCTGCTGGTGCTAGGCACACTCTCCATGGCAGCCAGCATCCTCCTGCTCTTCCCTGGAGGAGCATCGAAGTACCTGGTGGAGGGGCACATCAGCAAACACGCCAAGGCCGTGCCGGGCATCTGGGGAGGTGGCATCATCGTGAGTACCTCAGCTTGCACCGAGTCCTTCCTCGTGTCTGTGGGGCTGGGGCAAAGGGATGGAGCTGGTGGTTCCCCTTTATGCCCCAGCCATATTTTTCTTCCTGCAGGTGCTGCTGGCAGCGACCCACATCACAGCAGTGGGGTGGCGATGTGCCGGCTGCTCCGACTGCGGCACTCGTCGCAATGTAAGGCATCACTGGGACCCCCAGAGCATGGTGGGGTGTGGTGGCTGGCCCCAGTGTGGGTGGCAGCTCTGCCATGGTGTGACATGGCATGGATCCTCCTCTCTCATGGGCCCATGGAGGGATGTGGTAGATAGTCCCTCTCCAAAGGGAGTTTGTGGCAGGGTGCCCCTCTCCCGTGGACCTGTGGCGGGATGCTGCATGGTGCTACCTCCTCAGAGGACAGAGCTTCCTGTTCATGCTGGCATAGGCTCCATGTGGCAGCTCCCTGCTTTATTCCCTGCCTGCTTCTGCTCAGCTTAAAACAACACAGTGTCTGCTTCATCCTCAGCCTCAGCTCCTCAGGGCTGGAGCCCTTTGGGGTGAAGGGAAGGAGAGTTGTGCCCCTTACCAAACTCCACTGATAACACGAAGCTGCATTTGGAGCTCACCTGACTTTTGGTGTGCTATGTCCCTGGTTGCTGTCTACAGGCTTTCATCTCCGCTGTGCTCTCCAAGCTGGCGCTGCTGGGCGCTGCTGCCTGCTTCATCTTCTCTGGGGTGGGTTTGACCAATGGACCCCTCTGCTTCTACAACGCCTCCGAGCACGGCTACACGCATGGCACAGTCTGGGGTTACCCCTTCCTGGATGCTGGCAGCCAGGAGCGTGATGCCAGGTGAGGCAGTGGAGTTGAGTGGAGGTGATGCCTCGACAGCTTATTGCTGATGAGGTTGGCGTTACTTTTGGTGGGTGGGCTTGCAGTTGGTTTTGGAGGGGATTGCAGCCCTGAGGGGAGGGACTTGGGGTGTTGGTTGATGGGATCTTATGAGAGACCAACTGTGTCCTGGGCTGTATCAAAAGGAGCATGACCCTGGTCAAGGGAAGGGATTCTCCACCTCTGCTCTGCTCTTGTGAAACCCCCACCACTGTGCCCAGGTCTGGGGCAACAACGCAAGAGGAAAGTGGAGCTGCTTGAGTGAGTCCAGAGGAGGCCATGAAGATGTTCCAAGGACTGGAGCACCTCTGTTGTGGGGACAGGTTGAGAGAGCTGGGCTTGTGCAGCCTGAAGAGAAGGATCCAGGGAGACCTTAAAGCAGCTTCCAGTGTGCCTAAAGGGGCTACAAGAAGTACAGAGGCACTATTGACAAGGACATGGGGTGGCAGGACAAGGTGGAATGGCTTTGAGCTGACAGAAGGGAGATTTAGATTAGATTTAGGAAGAAATTTTTCCCTGTGAGGGTGCTGAGGCCCTGGCACAGGTTGCCCAGAGAAGTTGTGGCTGCCCCATCGCTGGCAGTGTTCAAGGCCAGGCTGGACAGTGCTTGGAGCAACCTGGTCTAATGGAAGATGTCCCTTCCCACTGCAGGGGGTTGGAACTGGATGAGCTTTAAGGCCCCTTCCAACCCAAACAATTCTATGATTGCAAGACCCCTATTACTCAAAAGGTCCTCACTGTTCATGGCTTTCTACATGGTGCTTCCCACCCCCATCACCCTGCTGACCCTGGTCATCCCTGGGATGAAAGATGGAACATTCCCCCACAGCAGAAGGTTGATGTAATTCCTGACCCGCCGCAGGGCAGATTCTTACCTCTCCTCTCCTCATCACGCAGGACAGAGAACTACCTATATGATCCCCGCACCTGGAGCACCTGCCTGGAGCCAGAGGGCATCGTGGCCTGGAACGTTGTCCTCTTCTCCCTCCTGCTGCTCATCAGTGCTGCTGAGATGGTCCTGGCCTCCTTCCAGATCCTCAACGGCTGCCTTGGCTGCCTCTGTGGCTTTTGTGATGGGAAGAAGAGTCCCCCATGAGGGACAGAGACCCCGGCCTGCATGAGGTTGGCATGCAAAGGGCTGCCTCGGCGCGGAGCCCTCTGCCTGTGTGATACCTCTTCCTCCTCCCTGGGGGCGCCCGTGGGGCTGACAGCCATGTGGGGTTGTAAAGCAGCCCAGTGAGAGATGGGGATGAGGACCTGGTCCTTGGCATCCTGACGGGAGCCCAATGGCTTCCCCAGAGGCTCATCATCAGCCTCCACTCACCTCAGTGCAAAATGGGACACGGTAGTGTTCGTAGTGGTAAGAGCTGGAACATTTAACTCATCTTCATTGATCAATCTGTGTTTAGGTGGAAGAGACACAAATAGCTGAGCCAGGCTCTGGCTGGGGCTGAGGGACTTGGATGGAATTGTGCTGTGGGAGGCAGTGATGGAATTGAGGTGTAGCCCAAAGCTCACTCATACACACACACACGCATGCAGCAAATGAAAGGAGCAGCCTTCCATCCCCACTGGCTCAGGACCCATCACTGCACCTCCCAGGGGTGTCACCAGCTTCAGCATCCCCCTCCATTTGCCCTTGTCCCCTAAACCTTAAAGGGACCCAGACCTGGACCTGCCTGGGCGGGGATGCTTGCCTCAAAATTGATAAGGTTCAGAGGAAAGATCAACCTAGCTTTAAAGAGCCAAGCAGTGAGCCAGGGGAAACAGTAAATGGGGGATTGTCATGGTTTATCAGAAGGTAAAAGTCAGAGAACTAGTTGGTGGAGATAAGGACAGTTTAATAATTGAAATAAAATAATAATAATGCCAAATAATAATTAACTGTAGTGAAAAGGAAAATAACAAAGAGAAAGAAATATAACCCAAGAAAGACAAGGAACACAAATGAAAGCAGCTGCTCACCACCAGCCATATGGAATGGGATATCCCTCTGGTCGGTTATGGTCAAGTGTCCCGCCTGTGTCCTTCCCAACATCTTGTGCACCCCAGACTGCTCACTGGTGGGATCATCTGAGGAGCAGGTCTGTGTAAGCACTGCTCAGCAATAACAAGAACATCCCTGTGTTATCAGTGGAAAGGAGCCTCCATGCCCAGCAATACAGTAATTAAAACCAGCAGTAAAACCCAGTTAAACCCCAGTTTTGGGATGGTAACACATGCCTTCTGTGTGCTGTGGCCATGACGGCTGAAGGCAGGAACCTTGTGAGCATCCCAGTGTGCTGGTCTCTGGGTTGGTACCCTAGGGGCTGACACTGGGGAGAGCCAACCTTGGGGAGCACTAAGAGATGAGGCAGCTCCTTCTCCCCTGCTTCCTGCAGCTTGGGGAGCTGCTGTCCCGCTGGGAACGTGTGGCTGTCAGGGGGATGTTCTGCAGCACATCATGCAGTGTGAACATGCTGAAGGAGATCTGCTCATAGGGTGACCGCGTCCCATTCTCATAAAGGCAGGCAAAAGCAATGGCTGGGCCACCAGCGATGGGGGCCTCACTGTAGGGCAGCTCCATGTAAGCCAGATCTGAGTAAGCACTTGGGCCCTCGTAGATGACCCATGGCTCAGTCCAGCTCTCCACATCCCTGGGGAAGGTGCTCAGGTGAACCCCCATATTGACACGCGACATGGAGCTGGTGGGGTGGGAGTAGAGGATCCATGTGGGTGCTTGGAAGAAGCCAGCTGGCCTGGGGGTCACCGTAGGGTCCCTTTGGACCAAGGTGTTGCCACGGGCATGGCTGTGATGCTCTGGGGTAAGGCAGCTCTCCTTGGGCTCAGCTGGCTCGTGGTGGCTGCCAGTGGCCACTGCAGACAGCTCATCACCCACTGCCTGCCTGGCAGGCAGATACCGAAACCCTGGGAGCATCCCAGGGAGCATCTGGGAAGCTGAACCCCGGATGGCTATCACAGGGTCCCGGGGAGCAGAGGGAATGTAGACAAAAGGTGCAGGGAAGCCAACAACACTGCCATGACAGCCATGGGGGGGCTCCACCAGCCGCTGCACCAGCTGCCCCCCGTGGAAGACGGCCCCATCGTCTGTGCTGAGAGCCTGGACCCTGAAGCCCAGGGGGCTGCGGGCGTTGCAGTAGAGGACATTGGAGCCATCCTCCTCATCCACCGAGACCAGCTGGCACTCGCCTGTCTGCAGGTTGGGGATGAACTCCCCGAAGCGCCAGCCTCGGCCGTGATCATCGCTGTAGAAGGCGAAGGAGTGAGGGGTGGTCTTGCAGAGCTGTCCGAAGCACTCCTTGCAGTCGATGTGATAGCTGTAGGCAGGCACCAGCAGCCTGCCCGACCGCAGCTGGATCCCGTGCCCAGGGCCCAGTGCAAACGTTGCCCAGTCTAGGGAGAAATGGGATGGGGTTGAAGGGTGCCCTGCCGTGCCCAATGTGGAAGGGTCACTATAGGATCCCTCACAGCCTAGCAAAGCAAGGTGGTGAGGTGGGAGGCAGCAGGGCCCTCTTTGTCCTACTCATAGCTACTGTGCCTCTCCATCTTCTCTTCCTCCATGCAAGTGATAGAGGTGCTCCCTCCATCCCACCTCCCCTATGCATTTCCATCCCACCTCCCCGATCCTTTTCCATCCCACCTCTTAGATGCCTGTGGGCTTCCTGCTCTGAGGCTACCTCCAGCCACAGCATGGCTGTCTCTAGGAGACCAAAACCCCCACGATCACCCTCATGTTCTCCCCTCTTCTTGCCCCACTCCAATGTGCTACCTTTGATGGCCCCACCAATGACCTGCTGCGTCAGGTCCGTGGCTTTGCTCCAGCTCAGGCCCTGATCAGTGCTGGTGATGCAGCAGAGGCGGGTGACGTTTTGGCCGGTGACAATCTGGTAGGCTTCGGGTGTCCTGCCCAGCACCGTGATGAAGAAAAGGAAGAGGGTGCCAGTGAACTCATCATAGAGCGGGCAGGGGTTCATTGAGCGGTGGTGCTGCAGTGTTGCCGTCTCCAGCACACGCATGTCTTCCCACTGCCCAGAGAGGAGGAGGAGAGCATGGAGAGGGATGAGGACCACTCCACCCAACCCCGTCTCCCCTCCCCACTGTGGTTGCTTCCAGGAGCTCAGCCATGCCACACACAAGCAATGGATGACAACCACCCCGTGTGTCCCCTCCAGCCCCAGGGGCACCCCCTCACCCCACCTCCACGTAGCTGCCGTAGATGGAGCCGCGCCGCAGCACCAGCAGGTTGGCGTGGGCATCATCCGCGCTGAGCCGCTCCTCTGCGAACGCCAGCAGCTTGGCCACGCAGGGCAGGTAGAGCAGGGCAGGCACACGGTACGTGACTCCATTGGACTCCTTCTCGAAGAGCACGGTGCGGGCAGGGAAGTGCCGGGAGCCCATGGCATCTGCAGCACAAAGATGGGGCCCAACCCCAGTGGGTTGATGCAGGGAGCACACTGGCTGCTGGGCACAGCTGTGGGTGCTGGATGGAACTGGGATGTCCTTGGAGGGGTCTAGGGCTGTCCTTAGGGATTTAACTTGGTGAGCTTGGGTTTGGGGAACCCCGTGGGAGCATGGGCGGGAGGGCTGGTGGCTACAGGCAAGGTTGGGGTTGAGGGAGCTGGATGTGTGTTGCTGCGGTGGCAAGTCACGGCTGCTCATCGGGGCACAGGATTTTGGGTAGCACTGAAGAGGCTGATCTGGGCTGCCCCCAAATAAGACAAAAGAGGTCTTCAAGGTCATTCATCCCTGGCAGTGTTCAAGGCCAGGTTGGACAGGGCTTGAAACAACCTGGTCTAGTGGAAGGTGTCCCTGTCCATGGCACGGGTTGGAACTGGATGAGCTTTAAGGTACCTTCCAACCCAAACCAGTCTATGATTCTATGCTGACAGCAGTGCCACCACAGCCAGCTGTCCCAAGGTTACATGTCCCAGGTTATCAGTACAGGAGGAGATAGAGGGGCATCCCCCTCCAGAAGCAGCTGGGAGTGACTTTCCCCTGTGATTTAATTAGGAGCTATTGCCAGTCAAACACGTCACATTAAAAGCAAAGGCACTCACCAGGTCCTGCTCAGCTGCAGATCCCCTCTGTTCCGGGCACACCACAGGGTAACACCAGCTCCAGCAGCAGACGGCTGTCTGCAGAGTCTGTTGCCCTGCTGCTTCAGTCCCCCCCTTCCCACCCCACAGGGTCCCCCCAGTGATGGGTCACAGGGCTCCCACAGTGGCTCAGAAAACCCCTGAGTCAGCAGCGGCAGTCGCTCATGCAGCACCCGCTGCACAAAGGCACCGTTATGGACCCTGGACAGAGCTGGGGCCCCACAGCTGCCAAAGGGCCTTGGCTGGAGCCCCCAGGGGGGTGCAGAGGGAGCCACGGGCAGTACTGTCATCTCCTGCTGCAGTTCCCAGGAGCACAGCAGTGTGCGCTCACAGACCAGAACCAGCCGTGCCTGGGCTGCATTGAAAGGAGTGTGACCAGCAGGCAGAGGGAGGGGGTCCTGCTCCTCTGCTCTGCTCTGCTGAGACCTCCTTGCAGTCCTGTGTCCAGCTCTGGGGGCAGCAACACAAGAGGGATGTGGAGCTGCTAGAGTGAGCCCAGAGGATACCACAAAGATGCCTTGAGGGATGGAGCACCTCTGCTATGGGGTCAGGCTGAGAGAGCTGGGCTTGTTCAGCCTGGAGAAGGCTTCAGGGACACCTTAGAGCAGCTTCCAGTGCCTAAAGGGGCTGATAAGAAATCTGGAGAGGGACTTTTTTACAGGGGCCTGCAGTGACAGGACAAGGGGAATGGCTTTGAGCTGACAGAGGGGAGATGGAGATTAGACACGAGGAAGAAATTCTTCCCTGTGAGGTTGGCAGTCACGGATCAGAAACTTCAAGGCAAAACTGAGGCTCGGGCTGCAGAATTGGCCAGAACAGGCCCCCAGGGATTGCCCGGGCTGAACACATGCAGCAGCTGTCTCCTTCACCCCAGGTAGTTATAAATGCTTGGTTAATTTCATCTCGGGTTGCTGGAGCAGAAAACCATGAAAGTGCTTTTGCTGCTCCTGTTGTGCACAAGGGTTGAGAGGAACACAGGCTGCGCTGCAGGTGGTTAACCCTTGGCAAGGTTGGCTCCCTCGACTGCCTCCTGGGTTTAAACACAGCCAAGGAGAATCCCTTCTCTGCTTCTCATACCACTCCCTCTGACAGCATCTCTCCCTGAGGCAAAGCTGCAAGCCAAGTGATCCTGGATCATCATCCCAGTCATGCCATCCAGGTCCCAGTACTGCAACTGTACTGGGAAGGTCTGTCAGAAGGGCAGCACCAAGCCCAGTGGCTTTGGCGTCACAGCCATTAATGGTTGCCCAATGGATCACCAATGGTGCTGTATTTCAAAGCTCAGCCAGCATCTCCTCCTGCTCACACTGGTCAAGGCAGCTGCATGACCTGAATGGTGTGACTGGTGTGCCCACAGCTATGTCTCCCTCACTCCTCTCCTCATCAGTGTTGGAGAGTGATGGGGGCAAGGGGGAGTCCCTTTATCAACAGCAAAGCCTCTGCTGATAAAGGGCCTCAGGGATGCTGAGCCCAAGGGACCGTCCATGCCCAGGGACTGGGGACCCTTGTCCAAGGGAGAGAGGTGAAACCCCAAACGTTGTTCCCAGGGGAGCACCAAGCAGTCCCAGGTGGTGCAAAGGCCCCACACACCCCATGACACACATGAAAAACAACATCTCATGTGTTGGTGGGGAAAGGCTGCCAGGCAGCACACCCAGTTTTGGGCACGGTGCTTGCGACTTATCCAAAGAGCAGCACTGGCACCGCATGGTGGTTTGATGTCACTGAGCATGGATGCTGGACAGGACACCGAACATCTCCTCTACTCCTCTGAGCACTGCATCCCCTCATCAATCTCTCCTCCTCGTTTTCCTCCCCATCCCCTTTTTTCCCCTAAATGCCCCAAAACAGGTCTTGCTCTAGTGAGCTGTGACCAGCCTGCACAAAATGACAGCTATTAAACAAAGTCAAATGCAAACAAAATGATTAAGCCCATGACTAATGATTAAGAGGCAGGAATGTCTAAGCTAGCTGAAAGCCTGTCCAGCACACAGCAGCAGTGGGCTCTCCCCCTGCCTGGCAACAGGAATCATGCAGGATTTGGACAATGCAGAGCCTTTGGCTCAAGGTCCCCAGAAAGGGACCCACCACTAGTTTGGTGGCCCCAAACAAAGCTCTCCCCTGCCTCTCCCTCATGTCCAAGAGCCTTGTATACCAGTCATGTGCCAGACATGGGGTGATGAGGAGTGGTGGGAAACTGTAGTGGGCTTTCACATGCCCTGTTTGGGAGCTGTGGGCTGCATCTTCTCCTGGAATGTGGTCCACAGCAAGGGCAAGCCTAACTCCTTCCTCTTCTTGTGTGGGTGCTGGACAGTGTAAAGATAGGATGTGTACTGGAGCTCTGGCATTACCATTTTCTGGCAGGTTCTCAGTGTCCTGTTGTCTAAGTCTTGTTTGAGGTTATACCCAAGGATATTTGCATCCCCTGACTGAAAAGGCAGGAGAGCTTTGTTCTTGATGTGATCCTTCCCCACCGCCTCCTGGTCCAAGAGACAGGCCTTCATGAGCTCCTTCTGTCTCATTCGCAGGCGACTCACCTCCTTCTCCAGCTCCTCAAGCCCTATAGTCTCCTCAATTCTCCTCCAGAAGCTCTGGTTGAAATGCAGGTAGAGCTTCCAGTCTAGTGAGCACCAGGCTTTTATCTGCTCCTCGCTTTCTGGAGTCAAGGTCTGGACAGTGTCCTGGCTTCTGGAATTGAGCTTAAAGTAAACCACATCATCCAGATCCCAGCACAAAGTGTGCTTCAAGAGGATCATGGACTCATCAAAGTATTCTGCTATCAAAATCAGGTGGAAGTTCTGTTCAATCTCCTTCAAGACTGCCTGAACGTACTTTTTGTTGTCCTCTGCATTGTTGTCATAGCCAAAGTCAAACCACATGATATTCCTGGCATAGATGTTTTGCTCGTAATCCGCTGGATGGTAATACTTCATGGGTGACGCCAGGTATTCATTCACGTCCTTGGAGATCCTGAAGGCAGGGACGGTGTCCTTGTAGTAGATGTAGGAAGACTCCAGCAGAGGAATGGGGTTCCTCAGGATGGAGAAGTAGAAAGTGTTTGCTGCCATCACCTTTTGCACCTATTTGCCGGGAGGAAGAAGGGAGGCTGTTAGTCTGGAGGCCCTGCTTGTTGAACCCTGTTTCTCCACAGGTGTTGTGGCTCTTCCTTACCTCAGTGGGGTTAAACCGCAGGTGGTTGCACATGATATTGTAGTTTTGTCCTATGGTTTGGAATTCCTCCACAAAGTGGGCCAGGAAGGTGTTTGGGTAGCCCAGGTGGACAAGCTGGTCAGCTGGCAGGGCGACCGTGAGGTTGTACCTCTCTGCAAACCTGAACATGATGTTCAGGACGGTGCTGCTGGCTGTCTTGTGGGTTTTGAGGAACATGACGTTAGTCTTGGCACGGCAAGGCATGAAAGGGATCAGCAGCTCCTTCTGGACCTTTGAGATTCTGCAGGAGGGCAACAGATGGGAGAAACAGCCCCTGCAGTGCCATACCCCACCTCTGGGACCTGGCAAAGCCAAGCCTGTGCAGGTTCTCCTGATACCACACCTGCAGCTGGGGCAAGGCACCCACCTAAATAAGCCCCATCTCTCGGGCTTGGATGTTGGACAGTTTTCTGCTTCTCCGTGTTCTCACCCAAAAGCTTCAACTTGATCCCTTTTTCTTTTTCCATATGGCTGATTTTGCCCAGAGAGCTACACTCTGGCTAATTTCATCCCTTGCCTACCCAAATGTGGACCTAGGACATAAGTTTGGGCCACTGCCCTTCCATTATTAGACTAAAACCCATGCATTAAATCAAGTGCCACAGGTCAGACCCTTCCGTCCTGGGCAAAGTCACACAACCTTGCTTCTATTTCACTTACGTGTAGTCTTTATTCTTCATATGGAAGAATCCCGACAAGAAGATCAATCCCAAGCAAAGGCTGAAAATGACGAGACATTTGCTATGCCTAGAAAGAAAGGAGAGCTGTTCAGTGGACTTTTATGTGATAGTGTCTCATGAATGCGAGCCATCCAACACTGCTGATTGAGCTTGGGAAAGTTCACCACGGGGAGCACAATTTTATGCCACCTTTGGCTGCCCCAGCTGTGTGATTGCTCTTTCACCATCACTCTCCACATTTTGGCCTTTGGCAAGATGCAGCCTATTACAGGCAGAGCCTGAGTGCTTCTGACAGCCTCTGGCTCTGCTCTGCTGCCTTTTATTTTGCCTTTCTTTTAGCTCTCTGCGGCTCTAGATCTCATTCACTGCTGAAACTTCTCAATTATTCACTAGAAAATTCCAAAATGCAGCAGATCTGGCTTAGGCTTTTTGTTATTTTGAGAAGATGTAGTCTTATTTATAGCATGGGAAGATCAAACTCATGGCTCCCACTCTCCCAAGGAAGCGAGGAAGGCTCCAAGCCTGCCCTGTCCAAGGGTCAATGGGCGCACATGGCTTGCTGCAGGCTGGACCTGGTGGTCCTGTCTACTGTCCTTCTGGCCAAGGATCCTCACACATGGTCCTGCTGCACAGAGCGGTGGCTTTCATATCCTTGTATCATGTGAAAGACACTGAATTGTTCCTCGCGATTGGCCTGACATGGATGCAATCACCAGCTTCATCGGCCATGGCCTACAGCCTCCCATGGACTTGCCATGGTATCTAGCCATGGAAAACCAGAGAGAGGACTGGAACCAAGTTCAGCAGAACAAAGAGCTGCACATAAACCCACAGCCATCATAACCAGCTGCACCAGCTGCAAATGAGGGGCCATGAGCCAAAGGTGCACACAGTGGAAACATGGAGCCAGCCGGTGATGCTGTAATACTGTGATGGCACTGCAGAAAAGCATTCCTGTATTCTTCCCAAGTGGGCTGTCTCTTCCAGAGCCCTGATCCATGGGATTCCTAAAAGTAGGTCCTTGAAGAGGCTGAAGTTTGCTCTCCTGAAGTCCTGGGTTTGCAAGTCTACTTATTGTGCTGCTTCCTCCATGCAATATCCTGAACACCACCATCTGCCAAACTCTCCACTTGTTCTGATAGAATCACAGAATCAGCTAGGCTGGAAAAGATCATCAAGTTCAACCATTACCCCAGCACTGCCAAAGGCCACCGCTAAACCATGTCACTGAGGGCCTCATCTACATGTGTTTTGAACACTTCCAGGGACAGTGATTCCACCATTCCCTGAGCAGCCTGTTCCAACGCCTGAGAACCATTTCGGTAAAGAAGCTTTTCCTAATATCCAATCTAAGCCTACCCTGGAGCAGTCTGAAGCCGTTTCCTCTTCATCCTATCACTTGTGACTTGGGAAAAGAGGCTGACCCCCGCCTCACTACAACCTCCTTTCAGGTAGCTCTAGAAAGAGATAAGGTCCTCCCTGAGCCTTCCCTTCTCCAGACTAAACCCTTCAGCTCCCTCAGCCATTCCTCATCAGATTTGTGCTCCAGACCCTTCACCATAGCCCTTCTCTGGACCTGCTCCACCCCTAGGCAGAGCTCAACACATTCCGGTTGCTCTCTCATAAAAGCAATTCCACCACCTCACCTTGCTGGCCTGCCTTTCCTAAGAAGTACAAGTCCATCTGTGACAGTGCTTCAGGCATGTGAGCTATCCTACCACGACTCTGTGATTGCAATGACAGCACGGCCCTGCAACCGTACACAGAGCTCTAATTCTTCCTGTTTATATCCCACACTGCATGTGCTGGTGACAGGCACTTCAGAGAGGTAAACATGCATGCAGCCTCCTCAAAGGGGTACAGGAGGATTCATTATAGCCACACACCCCCTGAGGTGGCTGCCTTTCTGGTTCTCACCTTGGGAGGCAGCTAAGGAACATCTGTCACTGCTGGGAGGGCTTCTTGTCCCAGGGTGCCTAACACTACCCTGTGGCACACTGCTTGCTCCCCTGACTGGGGATGTATGTGTGGAAAGATACCTGCCTTCCAGCTCAGGGAGTGTGCAGGGAATAGGGAAAGGGAGGGGACTGCAGTCACCTTCACCCCACTACCCCTCAGCCTGGCAAACGCACGCAGTGGAGGCATGCAGGAGAAGGGTCAAAGCCAGGAATCAAGGTGATCCCCAGGAAGGATTGCAGGAAAGTGGGGACTGGAGGGAGATGAGAGGAGGGGGCTGCAGGCACACAGGTGCTGGTTGGTGCGCTCATGCAGCCGGTCTGGTCCCCATCACCCCTGGGGCTCAGCCGCCCACCGCTGCACCCACAGGGCCTGTTGCTGGTTTCAGGGTGTCCACAAACCTGCACAAGGGGTTCCACCACCTGCTCTGCACCCACTGCCCTGGCACAGCTCTGCGAGAGCCAGTGCTACCCTTAGACACTGTTCCCTTAGTGCCACATATGCACACCTTCATCATAAGGCTACAGATCTCTGATCAAGCCACTTCTACATCTGTTTATTGGGCCAACAGACACCCTGTTCAGGATGGCTCAAAAACCCCCCATCCTTCAATGCTCTCCAGAAAAGACACATCTCACTTGTCTGAGAGCTATTTTGCTGCTTTCATGGGCACAATCTCAAACTCAGATTAGTACCTGGCATTACAGAAGACAGAACTGATCTGTCACAGTTACAGCCACAGGCAGAGGGATTTCATAACCACCAGCCTGCCGATGGGAGAGCGGAGGACATGATGCATGGGATCATGGTTGCAGTGGTTTCTTCCTTCCTCACACAACAGTGAAGTAGCATTTCACCATGGGAGCACAAAGCCTGGCACAGCTGAGAGTCGCTGGCTACAATCAGAGCCAGCATCTACTTTTTTGGCACATTCATACAGCCTTTTGCAAAGCAAAGCCGAAGACAGAAAGCCACAACTTCAACACCGCACAGAAGTCACCCAAGCACAGAAGACATGCAGCAGCCTGGGAGCTCTTTGGGGAAGCACTTGGGAGTCAATTGCCGAGGCACAGGATTCTTCCTAGAAGCCAAAACCCTTGGGGAGCTGCCTGCAGGGCTGTGCCAGAGGTTCAACTCGCCTTCCGAACCAGTGCCATCCCCCAGCCGGGCAGAAAACAGGGAAAGCTGCCTCTCAGGTCACACGTGGAGGTGCTCCTATGGATGCTTTAAGGCTCGGGACAACCTGGTTCCTTTAGCTTAAGCTGAAAATAACAGTTCCTTGTGTTGACCTAATGAGGTTCTTTCAAATTAAAAGACTTGGAATGCAGGAAGGAAACAATCATAGCAAAATTAACCTCCACCCTGGAGCAAGCTGTAACTAACCCTATAGGTTATTAACTCCCAGGGATTACCTGGACCAGACCTTTCTACCTTAATTCTGCACCCACAGCGTTTCCGTCCCCTTCCCCTTACCTTGAAGTGCATCCAGGGCTTTTCATGCTGCCTCACTTCAGCGAGCTAGAGAATACCTCCTTTGTGAATAGACTGCACTACTCCTTTTGTCTACAGGCTCCTGGGCTCTTAGTGGACACGGCTCTATTTCTAGCATCCCATAGCTGCTATAAATGGCTGGGATAGGTGAGAGCAAAGGGAGTGGCTAGGTGTTCCTGGGGGTGGGAGGAAGTTAATTAGTAAGCCATAAAAAGCTTTGCTATGGCACGACATTGACACAGGTAGAAAGAGCTGCCTCGGGAGATGGGGTGTGCAATGGTTTTGCAGGGAAGTAAGGATTTAGCAGGAACCCCTCAGTGGGGACCGCCTTCTCTCCTGGCTATGGGAGGGTGGCATGGGGGACTCAATCCTGGCATGCTGCTTCTGGCAGGGGGCAGGAGGAGGGCATCATCTACCCCTTTGTCACCCTGCTCACCATCACATCACTTGTTCAGTGCCCCCTCCCTGCCCACAGCCACACTGCTCGGTGCCTTGCTCAGTGCTGCTGCGCCTTTCCTCCAGTCCTTACTCAGTGGTTTAGGACTGTAGTTCTCTGCCAGACACCCTTGGCAACCAGACGTTAGGAACAGCACAGCAGGTGTGGTGTTCACCTACTGGAAATTCCCCTCACAACATTCAGGTTTCAGATTCCTTCCCAGTAAAAATGCGATTACTGTAGCTGGAGGTTACGAGCATAAAGATCTAGGCCATAGGAGAGAGAGCTCCTGACCCCGAAGGCCTGCTGTTTTACAGTTTGCTTATAAAGTGACTTTGTGGTGTTACCAACATCACAACTTGCATTACACAGGAATCTGAGATTCCACCAAGGCTCCTGCAGGTCTCGAGATGGGGTAATCTCCCTACTCCACATGCCAGGAATGACGTTCAATGCTCTCCTCATTTGGTAAACAAGCAGCTCACCCACAGCTCCCAGCCTGCAACCGCACGTTAAGCTGCTGCTTTTGGTCATTTACGGCCATGCCATTTCCCATGCACCTCCTGACATGGCCCCTTTCCCTCCCCACCCTTGGCTCTCCCCTTTCTAAACCTCGTATGCTGGTGCCCAACTGGCCACACCAAGAGCCCTCAGTGCTGTGGGACCTCCGCCGCTGCCCCTTCAGAGAGCTCACACACAGAGCACTTCTGTGGAGCTCAGCTTCCCCAGGCCAGCTCCAACCCCAGCGCTTATCAAGACGACAGACTAACAAAGGATAGGGTTGCTGCCCTTGAGTTTCTCCACAGAATGAGAACCAGTGTGCTGCTTTACAAAGAATTTCTAGGCTTACTCCTGGCACAGTGTCAGCTGCTGCTGGCAGGGCGGCCACGTTTAATAGGCTTCTGTCTCCTGTTACATTATACACGTCAGCAGCACGATTTCTTGCCCAGAACTTGGTAGAGGCCACAGATCACAACAGGCCTTCTTTCACGCTGCTACAACTGATTCATGGCTCTCTCCAGGGGTGTTGTACATGAATCATCAGGTTTGGTTATACAGGAATATATGCTGCCACGCAGAAATATTTAGCTCCATGTGGGGCCAGGCTGCTCCGAGACTGTAAGTGAAGGTCAGCCTGCTGACGCAGAACTAGTTAGCTGGGGCATGATGCTGAATTAATAGCTCCATCCTGCCTCTGCTTCAGGCACTCGCTTCCTCCTGCTTCCCCCAGCTTTTGGTGCTGAGCACAGCACCCTACGGTGAGGTGGTTGTCCGAGCTGTGTCCCCTCCCAGCTTTCTGTACAACCTCAGCCTGCTTGCTGGTGGGGCTGAGTAAGAAGCACAACAGACCTTGGTGCTGTGCAAGCACTGCTCAGCTACAGCTACAACATCTCTGTGCCACCAACACTGGTCACAAGTGCGGAGCACAGTGCCAGAATGGCTACTGTGAAGAAATCAACTACCCCAGTCAAAATGAGTACAGTCAAGTTCTTCCTCACTGCGCCAGAACACCACTGCCTCAAAGTGCTGAGCATTGCTCTAATATTCCAGTCTGTCCCAGCAAAACCCTCCACAATTTTGGGCAAGAAATTGCTACCAAAATGATTCTTTATATAAATACACCCCCTGCCCGTATGTACCCACCCTGTCTCTCCCCCCTATACACAACAATGAACCAGTATTCTAAATCATCATTGAGAAT
The DNA here is from genome assembly GCA_032466535.1 of Forpus xanthops. NCBI lineage: Eukaryota > Metazoa > Chordata > Aves > Psittaciformes > Psittacidae > Forpus > Forpus xanthops. The sequence goes on along the minus strand of JASSUY010011724.1, from coordinate 3,652 downwards.
GTGGAAGAGTATTATCATACTGATGTTTCAGGTCTAGGAAAGATACTATGAAATAATGCTGAGATAGCTCCTCCCTTCCATTCCCTCACAGTAAGCGCGCTGGTGTTTAGCTGAAACAATAAACTTACATTGAGCTTAAGGATCTTCATGTGTTAAGATGGCTAAATGTAGCTGTGCCAGGCTTTCCCCAGCCACAGCACTAGGTTGTCTGTCAGCCCTGGCTCCCTCCCCAGCACTCTCTCCATATGTAGCTGAAAAAAAGCAGTATGGAAAGTTCTGCTTCCCAGAAAGAAGAGTTCACGTGTATTTTAAACAATTATGGTCAGTGGTTTGAGGGGGGAGGCGGGGGACAGAAAGAATGGTGTAGGAAAAAGGCAGAGAATATAAACAGCCTGCTCCAGAAAGAACGAGCTGCATCAGCTTAACCTGGCAGAAAGCAAATCCTGTACATTTCTTCTCTGGATTTTCCATAGCTTTGCACCACCTGATGCACAACAGCAGCACAGGCTGACTGTGTTTCACACTGTCCTCTAGCAACAGCATCATTCACCCTGCTTAACCCCTGGAGAGAACGATCAGATCCTCTCTGAGTGATACTGAGGAATAAAGGGAGAGGTGGGAAGTGCACTGACAGTGGAGTGAAAGAGGGAATTGAAGGGAAGAGTCCAGAGGGCAGACCTAGATATTGGCACTGCAGGTCGAGTCAACAGATGGAGGTATTGCTGTTAAAAGCATCCATGAAGTCAAGTTGAAAGAGTTGTGACCTTAGAATTGTATCGTGAAGGGTGTTGTAACACAGTGCTGAGTGTGAGCCACCATCCTTAATGCAATTTAACTGCTTGCAGCCTTGTAGAAATGGTGTTCCGGTCAGAAGCAGAATTAAAAAAACACCCTCCAGGATTATCTTTGTCCAAGAAAAAGGCTCTGGGGTAGAACATCTATTTTGTAGCACTGAGGAAGAGCAGAAAATGCTGAAAAGCAGCTAATGGACAAGACAGTTACTGGGTGAGACAACCATCTTTCCTAGTCTCATGGAGTCCGGTGAGGCCTCCCAAACCAGTAGACCTGAGTAGAAACCATTGATCACCACCCTCTGAGCACAGCCTGTGAGCTGGTTTCTTGTCCATCCTGAAGATACCCCTCTGGTGTGTGCCATGCCAGCCGGTCCAGGAGAAAGCTGTAGGAAACAGTGATGAAAGGACAGACACCGTATCGACATCCAGGCAAACAGCCCCCACTGCTCTCCCCATGTGGACAGAAAATGTTATTTTATTGTAGGAGGTTATTGACACAATTTACCATTGGCAAATCCCTTTTGTAACTCCGGGTGATGGGATAGAAACTGATAACAAAATGGATTCAGACCTTATCACCCTGGTCCAACTTAAGCCTTGGGAATGGTAGAGACAACACCAGGTGTTATTGCCCTAGTTGGGCTTAAACCTTGGGAACTGTAAAGAGAACAATGAAGGGAAAGATCGGTTAGCAAAACAAAGCAGTTTGCAAGATAAAGCAGGATGTGCATCTCAAAGACAGACCAAACAATGTGAATACTTGTAACCTCTGCAGTTTTGCTAAATTGGGATGATAAGGAAGCAAGAAAGTGGAAAGTTACTGCTTAGCACTTAGTAGGCTATAAAAGGGATGTGAGACACAAAGTAAAGGTCTTCAGATTTCACCAGAACTGGAGTCTGTCTTTGATTTCACCACAAATGGTGCCTGAACAGGAGGAAATTGGGTTAAACTGTCGTAGCCCACGACCGGTGGCATAGCTCAGCTGAACTCAGAGGAGTCTGCTGAGGGAGCACCAAAGTCATCTGGACACAAACCTATCACCTGGGGGAGGTGAGGCCTGTGGGGGGAGCACCGAAGAGGTCAGGACATAACGATCACCCGGAAAAGGTGAGCAGCCGGGAAAGGGACTATGGGGGGAATATTACTGAGGAAGAAGCCTGTTTTACCGATGTTTTCAGCCCTTCTCAAGGAGGGGGGAGCCACCTTTAAAGAGACAGACTTAATGTTGAAATGGTTAAAAACACGCTATCCGGAGATTGATGAGTCCACTGCATTTCGAGGTCTCTCTGTGGGATGCTGCAGGAGTTAACTGTGGGATACAGCCACAAAAGGCGATGACACAGCAAAAACTTATTACTTATTTGGAGAATTATTTTAGACTCTAAAGTCAAAAAATGAGATAGTGGAACCCAGTGCCCCCACCCCGCTCCCCCCAGAACCTCTGCTGGTGGCCACCACAGCTGCAAAGACTGAGGACAAGGGTGAAGATGATCCTTTTGACCTGGGCCATATTAATCCTGAGAAAGAGCCTACTCTCAGATCACCTGAAACCTGCGGGAGGAAATGTTTTAATTGCACTTGATAATGCAAAAACTCCAGAGCACATTAATGAGGAGCCTGTGCACCTCCATCAGATTCTGCTGCTGCTCCTGAGGTTCTGACGCCTGAGAATTCTGATGATGACCCGGATGGTCCTTTTGACCCAAGGCCTATTGATCCAGAAAAAGAGCCTGATTTATATCCCCCAAATCCTCATGATAAATGGGCAGCTGTAAAGGGAGAAGTAAAATGAGTGGGGAATGAAGATGTATTGTGTGCGTTGCTGCTGGTATATGTGACGGATCAACACTCTGGTGGGAAGGTCTCTCATATGCTCTTATCAAAGATATCAAGTGAACGGTGACAGGTCATAGACTTGGGACCCCATATATATCTCATTTTATACAGTCTCTCTGTGATACTCATGTACTAGAAGTTGGAAAATGCAAGTATGTCCATGTTTCTACTGATCCTTGCAGACCTTTATAGATACTGCTAGCCGCTTCTTCCAATGTAGGCTGGCTACCTGTGTTGGAATGAGTGTGCATTTTGGTCAGGATGAAACCCCAAGCCTCATGTGATGTGAGGGAAGCAGAGTCTCTGTGGGGACACCCACTAAGGTTGAGCCTGCCACTTTGCACTGCGATGATGCTGCCTGGAGCTGGTTTTCTGACTGTCTTCAGAGAGCTGTTGCACCACATTCTGTACATGGGACTGTGCAGTGGGAGTAATGATTGTCTGGATATTGTGTTTCAAATATTGTAGCTGTGTGGAGTGTGCTTGTGGGATCCTATGCGTGTGTGTTGAGGGCAGATGGTGTTCTATTTTTTGTTGTTGGGATCATGTAAAAGTTTTTAAGGGGTAGCATATTATGACTTCACTAAGGTGAAATCCTGCCTGACCAATCTGGTGGTCTTCTAGGATGGGGCTATGGAACTGATGGACAGGGCTAGAGCAGTTGATGTCATCTGCTTGGACTTGTGCAATGCATTCAACACTGTCTCACATGACATCCTTGTCTCTAAGTTGGAGAGACATCAATTTGATAGGTGGACCATTCGGTGGATAAAGAACTGGCTAGATGGCCGCACACGAAGAGTTGTGCTCAATGGCTCAATATCCAGCTGGAGACCAGTAATGAGTGGTGTCCCTCAGGGATTGGTGTTGGGACCGGTCTTTTTCAATATCTTTGTCAGTGACATGGACAGTGGGATTGAGTGCTCCCTCAGCAAGTTTGCTGATGATGACACCAAGCTGTGTGGTTCGGTTGATACGTTGGAGGGAAGGAATGCCATCCAGAGGGACCTTGACACGCTTG
>JASSUY010011723.1:0-15853 GCA_032466535.1 Forpus xanthops | reverse complement strand
ATCAGCACTGCTCCCAAGTCTAAAAAATCCAAAACCCAGTGCTCACCAGCTACTACTTAACGGGGAAAAACGACTGCTGCTGCTGAACCCATGACAAAAGCTAACATGCTTCATATGCTTACAGCCCTCACAATAGTATAAACAATTACCTCTTTCATTGACAATCAAAAATGGTCAAGCTTTAAATCTAAGTGATCTAAATTTATTCATGAAAGAGTCTTCCAAACAAAGAAAATTTATTTGCCTTTTTTTTTGGAGCTCTTAGTTATTCTCCCACCTCTCCAGACAGCAATTATTTTTTCCCATCCCTTCAGGACTATAATTTTTTTTTTTTTTATATATTTATTTTTAATAATCTTTCAGCAGTGTTTCAGAAATATTCCTGTCACACCACCATAATAGGAATGGAAGAGTCAAGCAGAACATTTCTTTCACAAGCAGTCTGAAAAGCAATACTTCCAGGATTTTCAGTAATTTAACCCTGCTTTTATTTAATATAAAATTTAATGGTATAATCATTCTAGAATGAAAGGAAACATAAAAGAAAAAATATGTATGAATCATCTAAAAATCTTTTTTAAAAAACAGGAAATAAGGATAGATCATTTTCCTGAAAGCAAAATTCCATCACTCATTTAGCATATATAAAGACATTTGAAAAGAACTGTACTAATTTTATCATTTAAAAAAGGGAATGAATGTCATTGCTGAACTCATTCTGTCAATTACAGGACTGCAACAAGACTTGAGAGTCACTGTTTTATATAATATGATTGTTTTAAGTAAAAAGTTTTTTGGCATTAAAAGAGTTCCTGAAAAGAAATGAAGTTAAAGTGAATTTATTAAACATGCTCAGCAAAACCATACGTCTCCAGAAGCAGGTATTATTCCATTTTATGCATGGCAAGAAAAGTTATAAATATTTAAATTTTTTTCTTTTTTTTCACTGAATACTGTATCATCAAAATCAATACAAATCTCAGTGTCTTCTGTTCAATCTTTATCTAGGTAAGTAAGATATTCAGCCACCATAAACCAAAGAAACCTCACAGATTTCAATAAGCTATTGCATTTTAAATATTTCTCCAGTTTATGTGAAAATAAGCACATATATTCATAGACAAAATGCAAGGTCAAAAAAGTCACCTAAGCAGGCCAGTTGATTTTAACCAGTATTTTTCATCCTTAATTTCTTTTACTTCATCATACTCATATACAGGCATGATATTTTTATCTAAACACATATCAAGGATTAGAAGATAAATATTTTTTCCAGTTACTAGACAATCAGCTATATTGATTACTGGAATATTACATGTGCAGTTAGGTATCTTTCCTTGCAATTTGAGAATAATGATATGGCCCTAAGTATTAATATTTTCATGTACTCATATTACCTTATGTGAAATAGCTTAAATGATCTAACAGTGATATTCTGAATTTTAATGCGCATTGTATGTGTCAACTCTTTGGGCTATTGTTTCATGCATATGATATAGCAAAAATAACACATGATATTTCTCTTTGGAACCATTGGTTCTGAACTGCCCTATCACTAGAAACCACGTAATGGAAAAGAATAACAATTTTCCTTAATTCATAGGACTTTGAAGTTCTGAGCACTACTGGTGACTTACACCTCAAACCTATACGGTTAATACAAACTATATAGCTGATTATACAACTGGCTTTTTGTTCATTAAATATTCTGATACTTTTTCAAATGGAAGAAAATTTACCTTTATATCAAAAGCTCCTGGCTGACCCACTTTGTTATAAAGCTCCAACTGGTTCTTGACAGGCGTTACCCACAATATCACCTGATTTAGTTGTTGATCAAGTTCGATGAAATCCTTTAGCAGAATCTCTATTTCTTTTTGTTTCTCTGGGAGATTTTTGGACACCTTAAAAAAATAACAGAAGCCGTTTTTTATTTTTTTTTGTGAAAAAATGTAAAATAAATTGATTTAACACTACTCACATATAGACCTACATAATATGTTAAAATACAAGTTTTATTCATTGGTAGGAAAAAGGGTAGGAAATAGTAGACCACCAATCAAATTATTATAATAGGTATCTTGCAATTCAGTCAAAACACACTCTTAAAAAGAAAAAAAAAATCCCCCAAACTCGAAAACAAAAATAAGAAAAAAAAACCCCCACACAACAAAAAAAACCACACACAAAAAAAAAAAAAAAAAAAAAAACAGAAAAACAAATCCTACCATCAGGTTTCTCATTTTTTGGAGGAAAAAAATATCTCAGTAGATGAAACTGGTTTAAAGGTCAATTTTTAATGAGGAAAAGAAATGGTGAAAATATGAATTGACAATTTTAAAGATATCTAACCTTTCTTGACCTCATGAGTTGAGAAATTTATATGTGTTTTGTTACAAGGTGTTTAGAGATGCCAGTTGAGTCCAAATATACATAAACAGATGCACAGCATGAAGAGAAATAATGAAGAAATATATCAGTCTGGCCACTTATTCTCTGATTTGCATTCAAAGCAGTTAGATTTTTAACTAAGCACATTCTTCTGTGCCAATAATATCAGAAATTAAAAATCAGCCAATGGCAAAGTGCAATTCCAACAGAACTGAAGCACTTGGAGCAAACATAGGAATAGGCTGAAAATAAATAAGCTAACACAAAGCTCCATGCTGTCCTTCCCAGATTGCTTTCTATAGCTAGAAAGGTGAGGTGTCACTATACCACACAATGGGCAACACTGCAGATATATACCAGGGGAGAAACCATCTGTACTTTAAAAAGAAAATACAATTCACAACAGCAAATATAGGGCCTGGGCAGAGACAAGAAACAGTGGCAGCTAATTATTAAAATCAGCCAAGGAATATTGTTAGTTTTCCATATCAAGAAAAATGAGGTTTCCCAATATTCATGTTTTTAAGCATATTTTTACTGAAGCAACATTCTTAAAAGTACAAAACTTGAGGTTTGGCACACAATAAAATATAAATTCCCTGTAACAGCGCTAATAGAAACACCACTGCTATATTGCCCAGCTACAAAAGCACTACTGCTGTGTAGTAACTTCTAATCCATGAGCATGTATATTTCTTTAACTATTTGGTTCAAAAATACTGATTTATTTGCTTCTAAAACATACCTTTGCATATCTTCTGAATATGATTTATTAGACAATACTTGAGTGATATCTGCAATTCAAGTTGATTTGCCATGTATTATGTTATCTTCATTGTTCACTACTGTCATCTATAATACCCTACTCAATAAAAACTGACCCATGAGCCATTACTTTATCTTCCTAACTTTGTTATATATCATAAAATCTCACTTTTCCAGAAAACCAGACATATATATGTAAAAAGAAAAAAAAACAAAGAGAACAATTAAAAATGCATTCATTTCCCATATGTGTTAACTCAATATCTATGCAGACCTTGGCCTAATTTCATAGAAGATTAGTTTCATCTTCCTTGCAACTTCTGAATGCTAATCTCCAATGTCTAGTAGTTTTAATATTAATATAAACAAGTTCCACGGAAATACTATTAAAAGTAAATAAGTAGTTATAGGCAAATAAAAATCTAAGCTAACTTCTGAAGTCTTGCTACCAAATAAAAGAACTCAAGCATATTGGGTCTACTGCAAGATAGAACAAGAAAAATTTTGTAACAGTTTGTGTGGTGAGGGGAAATATGCAATTATATACTAAGATATATGTAGAAAGGCAGATGAAATATTAATTTTGGTGACAGATTGTAATTCAACCTACTGTTCTTAAAAATAATTACACAAGAAAAAAGCAAAATAAGAGGTAAATAATAAGTAAATGAAGTCATTCTTCAAGTTAGGTCCTACCCTAAAATTATAACACAAACACAGGGTTAGAATATTCCTAGTATAAAAATAAAAAAGAAATCTAGGTCAGTGTGAATCAGTTCATTATATACAGAAATTTAATGTCATCTACCTTAGCCACAGAGATGAAAAGAAACAAAGGACTTCCCCCAAACTCAAGTTAGGGCTACAGATAAGCATCTAACAAGGCAGAACCATAAAACAGAGGTAACAGGTTACATACCACTATGTGGGAATCAGATTCTTGGATTCAGGATCTCAGGTGTCAGTGATTTTGTTTTCTCACGCTTTTCCCTTTATTTTTTTGGTTTGGTTTGTTTGGTTGGTTTTTGTATGTGTTTTTGGTGGGTCTTTTTGTGGTGTTGATTTGGGTTTCTTAAGCTCTGGCATCAGTCAAGTTAGCTAACCAAACTGGAACCTGATGAGTTCAAGGTAATTACAAGTCTGCCTATCAAGCTGAAGCACTGCTGCAGACTGTTTCTGGGGGACAGGTTTTTTTCCTGAGCTGATTCTGCTACTCACCAGAAGCATAATTTGGTAAAAATTCCATGGAATTACAGACAAGATGACCGAGTGTCCAGATTTATGCCCTTTCTGCAACAGAGGTGTATACAAGGAGGTGGGTCCCTCCAGTATCTTCCCTACTTTCTTACAGTCTTTCAAGCTTGTTACTCCCAGCTCCATCCATTCCACCTTGAAGTGGGATTCTGATGCTGATAGGACCTACAGACATCTCACTGTCTGTCTGTCTCTGGGCTGAGTGTAAAAGTTCTTGGGTGCCTCCAAGGACGAGTAAGCTATGGCTAGTGTCTCACTCCAGTTGTCATTTCTACATTTTTGCTTTTGTTCCCCTTTTTCCACCATCTTCCTCTTATTCATTCATGATATCAGGGTAACCACCCAGTACCTACTCAATTTCATCCCCTTTGATATCTTTTCCACTCCTTTTTAAGAAAGACTGTTAGATTTTATCAGAGGAAGGATGATGTCCTCTCTAATGAAAATGATCAATGGGAATAGCAGGCATAAAGCAACAACTATAGCAGATTAAAACCAGGGCAAACAGGTGAGATGCTTCCCCCAGATATGCCTAAGACCACAGGCCTGATTAAGGAGCATTACAAACTGTAAAGGAAGACAAGGTGCAAAAGAGAAAAAAACTGAAGGAAGGTCAAATTCAATTGGAACATCTTTCTAAAACTCTAGCTTAGCCTTTGCATACAATTAAATATTTTCAACTTTGCCTTATTTGGCACATGGTCAGCATTGAAAACATGCTTGTCCTGGGTTCAGCAGTAGCAGTCATTTTTCTCCTTAGTAGCAGTGCTGTGTTTTTGACTTTTGGCCTGGGAACAGTGCTGATAGCACCAATGTTTTTTGTTCCTGCCCAATAATGTTTAGTCTGACCAAGGAGTTTTCTGAGTCTCATGCTCTGACACAAAGGAGGGGAAGCTGGGGGGAAGCAGAGACAAGACACCTGACCCAAACTAGCCAAAGAGGTATTCCATACCACGGCATGTCATGCCCACTATATAAGCTGGGGGTAGTTGCCTTGAAGAGTTAGATCACTGCTCGGGTCAGGCTGGGTATCGATCAGCATGTGATTGTATTCTCTCCCCTTACTATTTCTTCTATCATTATTGTTATTGGTGATAGCAGTAGTGGTCTGTGTTATACCTTAGTTACTGGACTGTTCTTATCTCAACCCTGTGTGAGGTACATTCTTTCGATTCTCCTTCCCGTCCCTCTGGGAGCTCTGTGAAGGAGGTGGGGGGACTGAGCAAGCTGCTGCATGGTTCTGATTTATGGCTGGGCTTAAAACATGACAATGCCTTGGTTTGGAAACAAAGATAAAAAATAAAATTGCAAGTGCAAGGACAATAAAAGCATGGATTATTCCTTTAAAAAAATAAATTAAAAAAACCAACATTTTTCAACATCAAAGGACTACAGGGTTTCAATGATACGTGTCAAAACATTAATCTTGGACCATGTGAGGCATCTAAAATTTTGTACTTAAGTTCAACTATTAATTTAGATTAATTGGAAACTTTGTAACAGAATAATAGAAAAGTTTAAAGCTCTAAATTGGGAAGCAGTAGAAGAGCCTAGTTTCATCAACTCACTGCTTTTCCCAATACATAATTTTATTCTAAAACTATTAGGCCATTTTTGCCTTATTCATGCATTCCAATTTTTCTTCTTTGTATTAAATACTAGAAAAACCCACAAATAAAATACCAACATAGAAATCATTACGTCTCCAAATATGAGAAAATCTGTTGAAATTTTGCATATATAGTTGTGCATTTTCAAAGTAGATCTTAATATTTTCATTCCTTTCCTGAATTCTAAAATTACTTGCATTGCTTGTCTGAACCTCATGCCTTGAATGACCTTCCTTCACCAGAAGCCTAAATGATATACTACCATGTAAGTTCCAGCCCCACCCCAATCTGATTACTTTGGTGCAAAATGATATGTATGCTCAGATTAACAGTATAGGACTCCTTGATCATTTCCCATGCTCGTTTTCCACTGCTATTTCTGACTTTATCTTCAGTTATTTTTCAGTCTTTACACACAGTTGTGTGTGTGTTCTATGGGATGAATTAGAGCTGAGCAGGTAGAAAGGAATAACAATTCTTATTAAAAGTGTAAAAGGAGGAAGAAGTTATATAAAGTATGTCACCTGATGTAAGATCACTTTCTGTGTCCTTGTTCTGTTAAATTCCTTATTAATATCCAGGAAGCAGATTCAAATAAAGTAGTATCAATTAAAATAATAGTTGTGGAGTCCAATCTTTTAACTCAGGAACAATGTTCAAAATGGAAAACAAGTTGAAACTAATTTGGTAGAGACAGTAAGTAAGAAAGTGTGAATAATAGGGAATAGTATGCAAAGGTCAGAAATGTTACTTCAAATGAATGAACTCAATAAATTATACTACTGGTAAGGCGTCACTACCATTATCAGCAGCTGCAACGTGATAAAAGGAAAGACACTGAAATGACTTGCACATATTATATTTCAAGTGATGGATGACTGATTTTGAATATTTCCCTGTTATTACCCAGCTGTTCAGAAACAGACAGGAGGAGATGCATCTCCCCAGTATAACATTTGTCAAAAGAGTATATGAATAATTTTCCTAAAGATGAGTGGAGAGAAAAACATCCAAAATCCCAATAACAAATATTAAATATTTCTAGATATTTATATATTAGATATTCTCTTGCTAGATGTTTCACTAATTTCTTAAATACAGAGCAGTACTTATAAATGGGTCTTATTTTGATTAATCTGGCTGTGGATTAAAAGATAGCTTTCTTGATCTGCATAACATGATAAATTCTATTAAACTGCAAAGAATATAAGCAAAAGTAAGTTGTGGGGTATCTCTGAAGAGTGCTTTTCTTGGACACTCTGCTTGGGAGGGTTCCTCTTTTATTCAAAGCACTAGCAAAGAAACTATACTTCTAATGCAGGATAACTGGTAGTGTCAGATTTGAAAAAAACCCACAATTTTTTGCACAAAGAAAAAGAATGTATAGCCTTCTGCATGAACTACTTTCCTTACTAAATGTAAAACAAGCAGCATTTTATGTTTTTTTCCATTTCTGCAAAAATATAAATACTAGGAAAAAAGGAGACAGTTACATGCACTGCAATCAGCAAACAGCATAACTGTACTGAAAGTAGGTTTTTATGTTATCCAAGCCAGAACTTGGATAGTAAAGATATAACCAGTCACAAGAACTATTAAATGCACCCTTCAATCCAGACTTGACTTAGTGATAAATCATAACTGACACTTCTGCAACACTAGTAATAAGATTGCATAAAATAACAATGCTTACAGCACTGTTCAGAAAGTTTTATCTACTTAATCACCGTCTCTGGAGCATCTACAAAAGAATGATTTGAAGTAGAAGAGGGATAAGTTAATTTTTATGCATCATTTCTTCATGAAAAACAATCAGTGTAAGAAAAAGTTTCATATTAGACTGGTTTAGCGTGCCATTTAGTTAATTAACTGAGCCATTTTCACTAACAAACTCAATACTGACTTTAAAACAAAAACTATCTAATTTCTTCAAAACAATGAATACTTATGAGCCATAGTGTCTCTGAAAAAGTTGGAGACTGTATTATTTGAGGGAGATGAAAGCCAGCTATAAAAAAATATGCATAAAAGTTTTCCATTTGCTGTATAGCTCATGTTTTGTGTTTTCTTATGAGCAGGCCAGCACCTGACCTTGGCCTGCGTTTTTTGGCTGCCTTTTATTTTTTTTACTTCTTAACAGTGTATTTGCAATATTCTCAAGTTTCACTTCTACTAAGGAAAAAAAATCTTTTCGTTAGTTTGTTTTTTTCCCTTTGATACAGAAGAATAAAGCATTCCACAAAACTAAAGCACTAAACAATTTTCTGCTTCATCTAGCTGCCAAACTTTTTAAAAAGTAAACAAACATTTTCCCCACTCCATTGCTTAGGGTTGGTGTGTTTGTTGGTTTTTTTTTTTTTTGGTTTTTTTTTGCGTTTTTTTTTTTTTTTTTGTCATTTTTGTTTTTGTTTTGTTTGGTTGGTTTTTGTATGGAAATATGATTGTATATATCACAGTCTTTTGAATATCTGTTATGGTTTTTATATTTAATATTTATCACCAATTGTCAGTCGTTCTGCCTTCTACTATCTCAGCAACTCTCCTTTGTCAAGGGCACTTCTGAGCACAAGACACTCCATCTTAAGTCTCTGCTAAACAATCTAGTCCACAATTGTCTTTTATTTATTATGGTTTCTTACTCAGTTCCAGAAATCCAGAAGCAGCCACAAAGTGCTTACAGTATAATTCCTTCAGTGACTCTTAATGAAGGATATTCTGTCAGGAAAATGTTTCCTAAATAAAAGTATAATGCCCCAATTGCTCTTTCCCCGGTTTACAGTAGGTACTGCCATATCTATTCCTCAGGCTACCTACAGTCTGTGAGGCAAGCAAACTCCAGCATGCACCCTTCAGTGCTCATAGTCTGCCTGTACAGTTATCTTGAGCCTGTCAGTCAAAGCTTTTTTCCCCATGGAAAGCACAGACTGATATATAATGTTGCGAGGATATGAGAAAATGGTAGGTCGTTGTGCTATTCAGCACAGAGGTGGGCACGCTGTTGTGGAGTTTCAGGAAAACTTTACAGGATAAAAGTTTACCTTACTTTACAGGGTATGATAAAGCCTGTCTGACATAGTTAAGAGCAATCTCTTTTGCATTTTTGCAAACCCTTGTAGTTCTATCTCTACTTTTGGTCTTTCCATGTGGCAGAGTTCTTCTTGCCTGCTGCTGCGTCTCACCATCTTTTTCCACACCCTTCCTTTTCTTAAGATCACACCTTAAATGATTGCTTTACTTTCAAAATCATGCCCAGAATTGAAAGCGCAATCAGTTCACAGTGGCAATCAGTCAATAACTAAATTAAACACATCAATACTTTCTTCCATGCTGCTGCCTATATCTGAGGGAAGCTTCCCAGAAGCATTCACAAAACTGCCATGGAGTTTCTAAAAACTGTCATCTGCCAGAATGCCTGACAAGGAAAACAAAGCCAAAAGGCACTGCAATGAAACAGATGACAAATATTTATATGATATATAGTACCCTAAAATGCAAGCTATAAACTTAGAATCGTTACTGGTTTTGCTCACATAGCTCTCTACAGGAATTTAAAAACAACCACCACCACCAAAACCAACCAACTAACCAAACCCTTAACATCTTGTTTGGTAAAGGAAATGGATATAAACGGATATAAGATTTTAATACAGTGATAAAATCACTATCAAGCACTAACTTCTGGTTATAAGCTACATAGAAGAGTAAGTAAAATAATGAGTGTATAAATATACTATTATTTCCACAGTAAATAAACAGGGATTTATTTTGCATTTTCTTTGAACAGTATAGACAAATTACAGTGAGCTGGAATTTTATTGACAGCTGAATACTTGCAGCATTTCCTACCAACAAAGCATGTATTCTGATAATAATTACAGAAAAAAATAATGGTGGTATTCAAATTCTAGTGAGTGATTTTGACTTCAAGTATGTAGTGAACAGAGTAGCAATGTGAACTTATGAACACATATCTCAAGTCTTTATGATTAATACAAAAAGAAATGAGTATATCCAGTGTATTCCAGTGTATCACAAAATCACACAATCTTTAGAGTTGGAAAGGACCTCTGGGGATCATCAAGTCCAACCACCCCAGCCAAGGCAGGGCCACTAGCAGCAAGTTACATAGGAGTGCATTCAGACAGGTTTTGAATGACTGGAGAGGGAGACTCCACAATCCCCCTGGGCAGCCTGTTCCAGTGCTCTGTCACACCCAACATAAAGAATCATAGAATCATAGAATAGTTAGGGTTGGAAAGGACCTTAAGATCATCTAGTTCCAACCCCCCTGCCAGGGGCAGGGACACCTCCCACTAAACCATGCCACCCAGGGTTCTGTCCAACCTGCTTTGAACACCATCAGGGATGGAGCATTCACAACTTCCCTGGGTAATCAATTCCAGTGACTCACCACCCTTACAGTAAAGAACTTCTTCCTTATATCCAATCTAAACTTCTCCTGTTAAAGTTCTTCCTCATGTTGAGATGAAACATCCTGTTGCGGGGCAGGATGGTGAAGAGTGACACCAACTTCTTGGCACCCGCCTTTGAGATATTTATATGTATTAATCTGATTCCCTCTCAGTCTTCTCTAGACTAAACAGGCCTAGCTCACACAATCTCTCCTCATAAGTGAGGTGCTCCAGATACCCAATCATCTTCATGCTCCTCTGTTGGACCCTGTCCAGTAGCTCCTTGTCTTCCTTGTACTGAGGAACCCAGAACTACCTTGTCATTATTATTAAATTATTTGTGATGTCATCAATGCAATCTAGTTCATCCTTACTTTTTAAGCAAGCACAAAATACTCTGAATTTGCTATAAATTGACTACACTAGCTTTACTGTAGGTATTTAGTTGGGATTGGACATAGAAAAATTATTTTGTAAATTTGCTTCAAAGTTTTAGCAGATGCAGTGACTAAGAGTATTTCATTAAATGCCTTGAATGACAAAAGCAAGCTAAAGGAGTTGAAACATTCTTGTTCACCATTACAGTGTTAAAGACAATTGATCAGCTATATTTTTCTCTTGGTGATATTCCAGATATGGGGTAAATTATGTATCTTTCAAATCTTTCTGCTCCTAAGAAATGCATTAACCTGATTTTAATTTTGGTTTTATATATCTCAAAGAACAGACATTTTAAAATAAATAGACTTAACATTTTTAAAGTTAGCAATTGTATCAAAGCTCTGGATATTATTTTTTGTTGTAAAGCAACAGTTAAAAAATAAATAAAATGAGCCAGCATCATACCATAGCAATATTCACCTCATTTGAATCTCATTTGTATTTTAGTTGGAGTCAAAGCCAAAATCAACACACATCTGTGCAGAAATTCACAAGATTTTAAAACCTCTTTAGCACTAATTTTCCAGATTTAAAGATCATTGCATCCAAATTTTAATCTTAAATCAGACAAGTGTTCTATTAATCTGAGCCTGATATTACTATCTCTTATTTTATAGCAGGAAATTACCAAATCTTTAAGTTAAACCAATTCATTTTTTTCATCTATTGTGAAAGCCTGTATTTAGCCCTGATTGTAAACATTCATGAAGCTATTATAATTCACCTTTCAAATTGCACCAACTAACAGAAAAATAAAAAAGAATAGATGTCTTCTTACATTTTACCATAGTCTCCAGCTCTTCCCGATTAAAATCATTAGGATTTAGAGTATAGTACGTAAAGTGTAACAGAAACTAATATCTAATGCTGCTAAAGTGACTAAAATTTGCCCCTGATTGCTGAGTAGGCTTTAGGACCCAATTCCCACTATGCTGTCTTGTAACACAGGCAATCCACTCTTTTCAAAATATTTAAGTATCTCTCTAGCTTCAGATCAATAGAGACAGAAAACCTTCCTTATATGTGGCCTGAAAAAAACCCAAACAAACAGGAAAAAAACCAAAGGGCTTATTATTTTTAAATGAAGGGATATCAGCATTGTTTTACTTCTGTGTCGTGACATCTTTATTCCTGCATGCTTAGCATGGCTGGGAAACAGCAAATTATATTTACACTGATAGTAGATTCACCTAAAATCTTAATTAGTGGTAGGTGCTAGCAACAGTCAAATAAAAAGGAGTAAAACCTATATATACATGTTTCTTGGAGCTTGTGAGAGTCTCATGTTTGTCCGGTAAACATACATCAAACTTTATTTTGCTATGCATAAGGCCATTTGTCAGTATGGCTGATAATAATATAATCTGGACTACACCTAACTAGCAATCTATGACAAATTGTCAGAGGAAATTTAGCATGGCATAATACTTTATTACATTTAAGGCAATCAAGTCACTTTTTAATTGAAAGCAATTTCAGGAAAAGAGCACCCTTTTGACCTCCAAAATATTGGGTATACTATTCTTATTTCAAATTGAAAGAACAGAAATCAAACTGGAGCATTCATTTTCTACGATCTTTTACCCTCCATTGCACAAGTAACAGAGCAATTGTAGCCATTTCCACTATAAACAGGAACTAAGTTATACTGACATGCTGGAAATTTGAAATCATCACAGATAATCTATGAATAATTACTACTCAAGGCAAGTTCCAATACATGAACTCTAACCTTGTTATGACTGTGTCTTTCTACACTTTCTGGGCACAACTGTTCGGTGGGTTGGTTTTTTTTCTACACTTGATCAACCAAGCTAAGATGACCTATCCTTCTTCTGGTGGTACAGAAAACATTCACAAATTATAGCCATGTCACTCCGCTCCTTTTTTTTTTATGTCCATACAGTACAACAAATTGATTTGCTTTGGCAGTAAGCAGTGAAATAGTCTTTTCAGTGTCTAGTAATTAGTTCTAATACTAGCCAACAAATTAAAAGGCAGCAAAATGAAATGTCTCCATCAGGCACTTATAATAACCTTCATAATACACAGAGTAGATGCTGCAAAGACTAAGGTGGATAAATGACATGAATGCTGATTTTGTCATCCAGCTTACTTTCAGATAATCTAGCTCATCCCTCTTGGCTGACACCAGACCAAGAATAACATTAAAGAGTAATAAACTCCTTCCAGCAAATCTCTGATTCCATGGTTCACTAGTCTCAGACCTAATCTGTCAATCCATTTACTGCACAGTAAAAGGTAAGAAAGCCATTACAGATCTGTTACATGCCCTGGCAGGTGGTATATGACAAGAACTGAATTCATCACAAACTCCAGTGCCTTTCACCCCCTTTTGCATGCTTTGAAACACTAGGTGGTTAGCTTACTTGGCTATCACAGCAGAAGATACTTTGAGCTCTGAAAATAAACAAAAAACACTTGATGTGAAGGCATAAAAATGGTTATAAACCACTTCATTTTTCATACTATTAGGACTTTATATAGTGCTACTTACATTTTTACAAGAAATACTGGCTTTGGAGAGGGTACAGTAAGTAAAACCAGGTTAGAATTTAAAAGTCATACTTTCAAGTACGGGCTTTAATCTTCATTTTCTACTTAAACTATGTCTAAGGCAGCAGCCTATTAGAATTAGTATTCAATAAAGTTGTCTAAAGAAATGTCATTTTAAAATTATTAATATCCAAGGGAAGAAAAACTCTTTATGTATCTATTCTCAAGGTTATCAAATCATGACATAAACATCCAAAAGCAAAGAAAATACAGAAGCAAAAGCAAAATGGTTTCTTTTATGTGACTGCAATTTCTTTCATACTCAATTTCTTTTCTCAGCTTATTTCCATTGCTGTAGGGCAACAGTTTTGGTGATTGTGAAGAAAGTTGGAACATGACTTATTTGAAATGTGTCACCTTGAATGTTAAAGACTCATAGGTGTTGTCCCCCATTCCCCTGCTTGGCAGATCAAGGCAAAACAAGAATTTGTCATAACATTAGGAAATATTTGGCTACATTCTCAGCTGGTGTAAATTGTCACAGCTTCTGTGAAATAAACAGAATTACTCTAGTGTAAGCCAGATAAGGACCTATCTTACATTATTTATGTGACTGTCATGAATGTTTTGTATTTTGAAAATAATATCATCCGGCAATACGAGATAATCAGAAATGGTAGACTGTTACATGTTCATTTCCAGCAGAGATGCCAGAAAACAAAATAAACAGCTAGGAACAAAGGATAAAAATATAAGATACACTCTTAGAAGGGGATGGAGAAACAGAAAACATCTACAGATATCTCTGTGTGAGATTTCATGTTTTTCCATGGTACGTTGAGGAACAAAAAATAAAAATAAAAATAATAGATAAAATAATATATCCTCATCAAAACAAATGACTACTTAACCACCCTCTGGTAACCCGTACAAGTTTGCCTGATATAAAAGTGCCAGAGCTATGGGCTTCAGCTTTTGCTCACAGTAAAAACCAGCGGTTTTTTTTTCAGTGCTGACTGAAAGGAGACAACATATGTCCCTCTGTCAGGCCTGCAGACTTTTTTCCATGATTTCTAATTTTATCACAGACCCTAGACTTTCACAGGAGAAAGTGAAAAAAAAAAAAAAAAAATAAATTGAGGCTTCCTACACAAACTGTGAATAAATGAAAAAATAGGCAAATGAAAAACTAAAGATTTTTATCCTTCAATTTAATTGGAAAAATCTTAAAAAAAAAAGTTTTGAAGCTTTTTTTTTTTTTTTTAAACATCTGTCAAGTTCATATAGGAAAGAGAAAACCTTTCAAGAACACCTTCAGAGAAGATGTATGGATTTGAGGCTTGTGATTTTCAAATTAACTTTCTGTTCATTAAAAAAATATACATATATGCATTTTTCAGATTCTTCAGACTCAGATATTAAGGGTCAGTGAGAACTCAGATCTACATCTCCATAGATAGGTAGATAGTAAATTTTCTGATTTTAGTCTGTTTTAGGAGTAAATGAAGATTTCACATGGTAAATTCCAAGCCTAATAATTTGCCAGACACTTTACTCAGATCTAAGAGACATAAACTTTCAAAGACAAAGATGCTGGAGAAGGACTCTTCACTAGGGACTGTAGTGATAGTACGGGGTAAGGGAATCAAACTTAAAACAGGGGAAATTTAGGTTAGATATAAGGAAGATACTCTTTACTGTGCGGGGGGTGAAGCAGTGGAACAGGTTACACAAGCATATTGTGAATGCTCCATCGCTGCCAGTGTTCAAGGCCAGGTTGATGGGAGTCTTGAGTGACATACAATCATAGAGTCATAGAATAGTTAGGGTTGAAAAGGACCTTAAGATCCTCTAGTTCCAAACCCCCTGAAATAGGCAAGAACATCTCCCACAAAACCATATCCCCCAAGGCTCTGTCCAACCCACCCTTCAACACTGCCAGCAATGGAGCATTCACAACTTCCCTGGGCAACCCATTCCAGTGCCTCACCACCCTCACAGTAAAGAACTTCTTCCTCAGGTCCAGTCTAAGCTTCCCCTGAGTAAGTTTGAATGTTACCCCTTGTCCTATCACTACAGTTCCCAATGAAGAGTCCCTCCAGCATCCCTATAGGCCCCCTTCAGATACTGGAAGGCTGCTATGAGGTCTCCACGCAGTCTTTTCTTCTCCAGGCTGAACAGTCTCAACTTTCTCAGACTGTCTTCACATGGGAGGTGCTCCAGTCCCCTGAGCACCCTCATGGCCCTCCTCTGGACTTGTTCCAACAGTTCCATGCCCTTTTTATGTTGAGAACACCAGAACTGCACACCATACTCCAAGTGAGGTCTCACGAGAGAGAGTAGAGGGGTAGAATCACTATCCTTGACCTGCTGGTCATGCTCCTTTTTATGCAGCCCAGGATACGGCTGGCTTTCTGGGCTGCAAACACACTGAAGCTGCCTCGTGTTCATTTTCTCATTGAC
>JASSUY010011721.1:8678-47568 GCA_032466535.1 Forpus xanthops | reverse complement strand
AGCCAAAAATCCAAAACACAGTACTCACCAGCTACTGCTTAAAGAAAAAATAACTGCTGCTGCTGAACCCATGACAGATTTCATGCTTTCCTGACAGATTTGATTAAATTTAGCCTAATGCAAACTTTACTGGGGGGAAATTAAAGAAAGATTGATGGATGGACAGACTGGCAGTGCACTTAGAGAAGTTTCACTTCCTTGGGAAACCAAGGTAAACAAAGACAGATTCGTAGCTTATGGTTATAGGCACTGTCAGCCTAAATATGTGTACCATTACTGTTCCCTGCCTCCACTCATTTCTCTGACTGAGGCTTATAAAACAAGCAAGGCATTTGGTATTTTTATCCTTTATTTTTTAATTAGTAGAGCACATTTATTTCCAGTGATCCACACAATCAATCCAGTTACTTGTTTCATCAAGGCCTTTTTTACAGTACTCATATTTCCTCATGCCCTCAAACGTATAATCTCCCTCCTAGAATAAGGACATTACTGTTTCAATAGCACAAATGAGTAAAATGATCTAAATGTCTGTAAATACAACTCGTTTTGGAGCTGGGGCTGGGATTTCAAGTGAGTATCTCCTGAACTGCAAACCAGTGTTTTGCTCTACAGCACATTGCCAGTCTTCCAAAGCTACCATGCAGCGACTGCTGCCCCAGCACAGCAACCACTACTTGGTCCAGATACAAGCCTGGATGCACAGGCCTTATCTGAAGGGTGGGTGGGTCCAAAGAGTTTGGCCTCACTCTCACCTATTTCCACAGACACTTCACTTTATGCTTGCACAAAGTCAGTCTTAGACAAGCTATTTCTTCATCATCTATCGTTTTTGACACGCTGTCCTTATTTCGTTGACTATGGAACTAAAAAATCATCACTGCCTTCCTTACAGGCTTAATCTGTCAATCAAATCTGAATGGAATTTTGTAGGGCAAGGACAACATTCCTCTAATTACAGGACTTTCTCGCTCCTAAATTTCTAAGGACTTCCACAAACCAAAATAGTTCATAACTATTCTTTAAATTGATAAATTAGGCATCCTAAATAGAGAGAGCACTGTTCTCAGGAGATTTAATTTGATTTATTGGAAAGATTTCACCTGCAGCCACCATCTGGCTAACATAGACAAAGCTGAAGAGCTTTTCCAGTAGATCCCATTAATCCTATTGAGCAGCATGGGGTGCTTTCGAGCAGCTCTTTCTCATCCTCTTTTCAGTATTCCTGAATGCTCACAAGGAATTCACAATTTGATGTCACCCTTTCAGTGCACCCTTCCAATGGATCTGATAAGAGCACGGTAGCTTAGCTGTTAAAAATTATCGCATGCTGACATCAAAGGGGTTTGCTGTTTTATAAATCTGATTTCTTCTTTCCCTCCACTGATTACTTATATTTTTTAAAGATTGTGGATGGAATAGGGAGGGAAACACAGACTTTAAAATTTTAGCTCTTGTTCTACAATTATAATTTTTTTTTTCCTTAAAGTGATCTTCAAGAAAAGGGCTTTGTCTTTTATCTTCACTTTTCTTTAAGTGATCAACAGGTTTTAACATTTGTTTTGTATTATTATTTTGTTGAGTTATCTTAATGAAATTCGTAAGTCTTCTTATACATTGCTGGCAGTTAACGGCTTCTGGGAGAAGTACAACAGAGTTTAGCACTTACCCTTGTATAGGTCAGGAGAGTCCTTCCACGGCACACTCAGTTTCCTCTGGGTCCACCTCTGTAGTACATTCAAGGTTGCTTGTGAATTCCAGGGCCAGAGTCCAGATGGAATACCATTATATGTACCCCAATATACCCCAGTTTAATTTCTGTGGCTTCAGAGAGTCTGTTCTTTATTTTCTGTACTATACAAGAGTAAAATCATACTTCTGATCTCCTGGGAGTGCTAGCCCTTGCCTTTCCTCTGGCCAGATGCTAGGAACTCCCACAATTGTTTGTTGCTTTATTTTTATGCATAAATGTTGGTGGCTCAAACAGCCTTATGGTCTCGTGCAGACAGAAATGGGTCAAACTAACATGAGAGGCCTCAAACTGTCTGCAAGAAACCTAAGAGAATTAATACTCCGTGTGACAAAATCCCTGTCAAATCTAGTTTTCCCTCTAGTTCTTATTCTTCCCTAAAAGTGGGAAAATAGATGTACAAATGACCTATTGCTTAAACCCCAGCAGCTATTCTGTGAGGAACCATGTCATCCAAGGCTCTGTCCAACCCTGCCTTGAACACCACCAGTGATGGAGCATTCACAGCTTCCCTGGGCAACCCATTCCAGTGACTCACCACCCTTACAGGAAGGAATTTCTTCCTCAGATCCAGTCTAAACTTCCCCTGTTTAAGTTTGAACCCATTACCCCTTGTCCTGTCACTACAGTTCCTAATAAAGAGTCCCTCCCCAGCATCCTTAGAGACTCCCTTCAGATACTGGAGGGCTGCTATGAGGTCTCCACGCAGCCTTCTCTTCTCCAGGCTGAACAGCCCCAGTCTACGAATTTGTTGTGATTCCTATAAGGAATTGGCTTTTTTTTTTTTTTTTAAAGAAACATGCCACTGAAATTGATCTTGTCTGTGTATATATTTCCTTTCACTCCCTTAGTGCAGATACTTGTTTATCCCTTCCACAGACAAGCACTCTAGTAAAATGTATGTATCTGTGTATGCATACACGAGTTTGTATCTGATTTTGCCATTCTCCTGTTTTTAAAAGAATAGTAACTTCCCTAGAAGAAAAGCAAATTCATACTTCAACCTGGGATAAAAGGCAAGCTACAAGGCACTGCTCAAGTGAATTGCTTTTCCATGTATTTCTGCATTTTAAATAAACCAGCATTCTAAAGGCCTTGCTATAATGGAAGGTTTCCTCTCCTTACATAATAGCTCACACAGACAGACAGTCCTTCAGAGGCTGCCACTGCAATTCACAGAACAAGTCCAGTGAAAAATGCCATCTAGAATAATAAGTTAACAGCCCCCAGATCTTGAATCCAAAGGAGCCCCCCACCACCACCTTCTTTTTCCCAATGATGCCCCCAACAGTATAGCAAAATTAGAGTGCCAAAGGGAAAGAAATAGGATTGACTTTGTCTTATTAACATGACATGCATGTGGCTGGCATTTTCAGGAACCTGCTATGAGCAACTCTAAACTCTACAAATAAGTGTCACTATGGAAACTAATCAAATGAGCAGAAGTGTGAGAGAGACCGCCCCAGGAAAATGTCTGAGGGGGATAAGTATTACTATAAACAAATCATTTAGCTTAAAGGCCCTTGCTGAAAAGGTTCAAGAAGTTGGCCAGCTGTCTGAGAGCTCTGGAGCAAGTTCATGACTTTTTCTCACCAGGTCAGTGGCATTCGGGAGGATTGTGCATCTGCAATGGGAGAACAGAGCCTACTTCATTCCTATGCACCCCAGAGCTTTTGGCTTATATCCTTCAAGGAGGATGCCTTCTTGGCAGAGTGGTTCATCCCTGACAGCTCATGAGGATCAGGATAAATAGCTGGGGAAAGTGGCAATTCAAATAGAAATGAGAATTAAATGTTTTGAACATGCTAAGCTTGTTAGACTGGAAACCAAAAATATAGTTTTTTGGGGTTTTATTTTTTCCAAATAAGTACAAAAGTTACAATACTTTTGCAGAATATCTCATCCACTTCTCTAAAGCAAACATCACCTTCATTATGTCTTTTCTGCAGCTAGCATAAGGAACTGTGTGTGCACAGTGATTTCTAAAATAACACGTAAGAAAGAAATTGTAGTTATTCAAAATCGAATAGCAGAAAATCATAGCTTCTACTGACCAGGGGCATATGTCTTCATAATCAAATATATCCCAAGCCACATTGTGCTTTGTTACAACATTGTGTTGCATTATAAACAGTAAGCCCTTTGAAGAAAAGAAACCAAGCCCAGAGTTTGTGTGGAAGTCAGTAAATGTTCTTATACAGATTCAGGGGTAAACCAGAAAGGTGAACATGTTGTCTCCTGTCTTTGATCAAGCAGCACCTTCGGGCAGCTCTGACCTACCACTCCTCTGATCACAGCAGTGGTCTTTAAAGCAGAACATCCAGCAAATTTTGGAAGAGAACAGAAGGACAGTCATCAGCTGAGACTGATCGAAGCCAATGACAGTTGATTAAGACTAAAAAATGAAATAAAAGACAGCTATATTGAACACTACCAATAGCTACTTCTCAATTTTGCGCTTTCAGTAATAACTGGCAATACAAGTGTGCCCCAAAGTCATCCACATTTACTACTTGTTTAAGATGGGTTTGGCTGACAGCCACTCACAGGAGACCTGTAACTGGTTCTGTATATTTGGCTTTTGGAAATGCTGTGACAGGCTGCAACATGCAGAAATAATCGCTGGTGATGTTTTCTTGTCAATGATGGGCCAGCTCAAGGAAATTCACAGGCTGCAGCTTTGAAAGTTTTATGAATTCTTTGGTTTCCAGTAAAATGACGTGGAGGGAATTATATGTAAATTTTAAAGAGAGATTTAATCAGAGAGGTGATTAAGATGATAGACAGGCTAACTGACAGAAGTATTTTGTGAATAAAAGAAGCCTAGCTCAGTGGGCATTGGTAGGTGGTACCTGCTGATCATGCTTTTGTGCCTGTGGCTCTCCCAGTCTTTTGGTAAATAGGGAGCGCGGCATAGAGAGCCTGTGCAAGCTTTTTTATGTCACTTTCTTTACTTTTCAAAAGCAAATCTTCTCTTCCTGACTACCTGCAGCAAGCATGAGTAATACAGGCCTCCAGCTACTGGAGGAGAGAAACCGCAACAGCATTAAAATTAGAAGATCTGGTATTTGTTCACACATACATTTAACTATGACATTTATTCTCTCTTAAGTGAAACAAATCATAGAAAAGTTCTGTTTCACTTTATTCCACTCAGTGTCTTGTAGAAGTAGAGATCAAGAAGAAAGTTTTCATTTAATCTGGCCACTAGTTGAGGTAAACTGTCAGATGTTTGGTGTGAAGCTATTGCAGAGAACTGTGGCCAGCTGTAGGTTGAAGAGCAATAAGTGGCTATACAAGTCCCAGGCACTGCTGTGCACTGAAGGGTAGAGGGTGATGGGACTGCTCCAGCCGTGGTTTTTGCCTGAAACCCAGTCTTTTCTCACCTGCCTTGGATGAACATTGTGGGATGGGAAGGGAAAGGAGGGGAAATAAACATAAGCTAGCTCACATGGAGTGTGAGGGACACAGAGCCCCTCTACAAGATCATCTTTGCAATTAGATGTCTTCCTCTGACTCACAACAGCGAGTTGTGAGTGTCATAGTGCCAGTGTCATACAAAGTAATCACATTGAACAGGAGAACTGAACAAATGTATAGTGCCAAGGCAGATGATTTAAAAAAATAGATTTTTAGTAACTACAAAACATTGACAATGTTCAGTGCCTTGGGATTTTGGCAGTTCCTTTCTCTTTTTTTATTAAAACAGGCAATGGAAGTATCAGCTCATGACAATGAACACCCTCCCCCCAGCCTTGACTTATTGGTATTGAATATAACTGAAGAGTTTTCTGCACTTTATAAAAGCACTGAATTGCATTTGCATACCCAGTACTGTGCATGTTATTTTTAAAGTGAAAAATTATATCGTTGGTAAATGTAGGTGGAAAATAGAATCAAGTATCAACCGCTTGATGGAGACAGCACTTAAGAAGCTGGCTTGTGTAACAGCTTTTTTGTGTTTTTTGTTTTTTTAAGGCTCTCGTTCCCTTCAAGTTTCCATACAGCAGAACAATTAGTTTAGGTTGGGGTGGGGGGGAGAGAGTGTAAAACCTAAGAAGCTTTTGTAGGCTGCCACACAGAGCAAAAGGTGCGCCTGAGAGCCTGGACTCTGCTCTCGGGAAAAGAGAGGGAACTTCCCCCCTCCGGCGAACCTGAGGCACCAACTTCTGCTGAAGAGTGGCACCATCTGGTGGAGGCAGCCAGTAGGACCTGCTCGGGGAAAGCCACCCCTGCTCCCACTTGGAACCGCTGCTCTTTCTTCCACAGACCGCCTTCAAGCAGGGGTCTCCCGCTATCACCATAAGCAGCTGCTCATGCTGCTGAATTTGTTTCTATATTGTTACAATAATGAGGAAAAATAATGTTAAAGCGCTCCTCTGGAATTCTGCTTCATTCTTAAGTTCATATGGGTGCTACAGTAAGAATTAAATTCATCACAGGTTTTTTAAATACAGGTTTATGTTGTTAACCTGTTTAATTAGAGGGGATGTTTCTCTGTGCGTCTCTTACTGGAATCACTCTGCACAGCTACAGAATTACAAGATGCTAAGTTGAAGGTAGGTTATTATCAGAGATGTTATAGTAAGTGCTACGAAATTAGGCTAACAAGGAGACACTAAAAAGTCTAAAGTAGAATAATTCTAGTACCTGAAACTCTTTTGTGTTAACAGTAAATTTTTATGACTCTTTTTTTTTTTCTTTTGATAGTCACAAGCTTTTTAACTCAGTCATTATCTTGGATAACTTCAAATACAAAAAGCTGGGATTTTTCACAAGTCATTTGATTCCAGGAATTTTGCATTTCTGAAAAATACCATTCTTAAACTTCATAATAATGCTTCTAATCACACAGAAAGCTATTAAAGTCAAGAGAAAAAGTCTAGAGAGTTGTGGAGAATATCTGGCTATATGCATTTCATCCAAACAAAGGAAATACAAATTCTCACTGCCCAAAAGAGCAATAAAGAACAGTATTACTGAAGCCTTTTATATATGTGTATATATATCTACACAATCTCTGCTAGAGGCAGCAAAGATTCCCAGACAACTCATCTACACCTAAACTTGTATTTTCTTTAGGCTTTGAGCCAAGTGTTTGAAGATTTCAGATGAGAGACCTTATGAGTTATCTGTGCTGCTGCCATTTCACTCGTGCAGTCACATGCCTTTCACTTAGCTTTTTCCTCATATTGATGTGGAAATCAGTCCCAGGCCTAAATGAAAAGTATATGCTTCCTTGATGGTTTTATGCTTTGAATATATTTCATTAAACTTATTAAAAAGATAGTTCATGCAGGCTACCTTACACTGTACTGGCGACAGTCAGTTTTAGAGGAGACTTTTAGGACTCTGTAAAGTTTTTACATGGTGGTTTATCCTGTATGCTAAGCCTGTTTTGTGCACGTTTCTACTTTATGTAAGATAACAGCTTCTAGTCAACACCAAAACACAATGTTTTATTAAATACATTTGTGATATTGTTCTCAAGCGACCCAAAAAATTAATATAAGGACAGCATGTGTGCCACAGTAAAGCACAATTTGCTGCTGAAACTGAACTCCAGATCAGTTTGATGAAAACCCCCTAAGGATGAAATAAAGGAGCACAATTTTCCAAATGGCACTGTAGAATAAACAGATGAAACCAGCTCTTCACTGTCCTCTTGCAGAGCTGAAGAGAAGTGGGAGTCACCACATGCCTTCCCAAAGTTTCAGGGCCATACACTGGGACAGCTGTACACATTTGCCACATCTTGCAAGATCCAGTCTTGTGTGCTCTTATCTAAAATCAAATATGTAGCTTGCCTGCTCCTTGCAGCCTTGCTTCTCCCTTTGGCCACCCTGTTCCAAACATACATTTCTCAGCTGGTTCATTACTTTATCCAGACACTAACTGTATAATCACATTCCAGTCATTAGCACTGCACATTCAGTTCATGTCTAAGCTATGTTACTGTGGGGGCTATATCTGGGTGTTTCGTAAGCTGCATGTACTCGTGTATCCTGTCTACTTCTGTCATCCCTTCAAGAGTGGCATGTTAGGAAAGAAACACTTAAAATCCAAATGTCTGAAGTTATGACATATGTATAAGTATTTAGACATGTAATTTCTGATTGTACGTTTCCTTTTTTCTTTTTGTTGTTTTCACCTGAAGTGTCATTACTTTTGTAATGTGGCATCTTCCAAAGAGGAGTAGGTCAGAGTTACGAGTAACTCAGAAAGGGCATGACTCTCCTCCTCTACCTTGCAAATGCTCCTGGAAGGGGCTGTAAGTAAGCAACTGCAGAAGTCCTCCCCATATTGACATCATGAGAACATCAGATAATTCAGGCTGAAAAAGACCTTGGGATGTCTCTAGTCCAACCCCCTACTCAAAGCAGGGACAACCCCAACAGGCCAGGTTGCTCAGGAATTGATCCAGTGGAATCTGGGGAAGCTGCTCCAGTGCTTACTCATCCTCACAAGGAAAACCTTTTATTTAAATCCAGTTCACACTGATAAGATAGATTTACATGGACAGACAAAGAGCTGCACACAGCTTCTTCCTCAAATATGAGCCATGAGCCAGAAGCCAGCTGGATAAGATAGGAATATGTTAATTACACTCAACTGCTTGGTCCTGACCCAGCTCCTGCATCTTTGCACATTGAGACAGCTACACAAATCTGGTCCTAGACTGGGCTTGTGTTCACCTAACAATGGAGACATGTCCTGAGCTGCGCAGCAGAGCTGCTGGTTTGGGCGCCTGGCAGCCCACCCCATCGCTACAGGTGTCATTGAGTGCTGCAGGGCTTTGTTCCCTCTCAGAGAGAAGAGCTGTTGGCAGGATGAATGAAATCAAAGCTAAGTCAACAGGCAAGAACGCTTGTATTTTCATTCAGTTTGGATTCGTGTGGCTTAGACATTTTGCTGCAGAATACTGACTTCCATTGTTTTGTGAAACACTGATTTGCAGCAGATTATAGCTTTCGTACTGCAGTTGGTATTTCTCTAATTCAGAAGGAGGATGATTTATATCTTATATATATTTACTTAAGAAATTGTTCTTTCATTCATTTAAATACAGCAAGTATACTCACTTCTCAGCAATGCTGCTTTTGATCTCACAAGTGCTTTTTTTATCTGAAACAGGAATGATCAAGGGTACAGGAAACTCTTACATGAAAACAGGGCAAAAATTTCCAAAGAATATTTCTCTTTTTCTCCAGAGAGAATGAAAGAGAGAACATAAAAAGATGTAGGTTCTGAAGAGTAGCACAGAGATGGGATTGCTGGTCTATCCATCAAATACAGGAATAAAGGAACATTTGATGGGAAGACGGGATACCGCAAAGAAGTAAAATACATTCCTGTTAAACGTGCATAATTAAACTGAGTAACTTGCTGTCACAGGAGGTTAATGAAGAAAGAGCATTATGAAGTTCAAAGTGACCATGTAGGTCCATGAGTCCAGGCCTGTGCTATTTATTGCAGGAATTAGTGGTGCCTGCTTCAAAGTTTATCAAGTTTCATTTAACAATAGCTGTCCCTGTTGCTTCTGGAAGGCTGTTCCAAATGTCTGATTCTTCTAACATTTGCATTATTTCTAACATAAATACATGTCCACTTGTTCTTACACCAGCATTCTTTTTCAACTTAAGTATCTCTCCTTCTTTATCAGCATTTGTTTCCCAGCCATCTATAGAGACAATCATACCCTCTCCCAGGACACCCATCCGCACTGTGCATAGTATACCACTCTCAGCAATAATCTAACTACAGCCGTGCAGCTGTACAGGACCCTGGCAAGCCTGCCTCTCTCACCAAGGCACCAGACATGTTGATGTGATCATCCTCTGACTGGAGCTCACATGGTCTTTGCCAGCCTGGACATCTCTGCTTGCAGTCCCAAGTTGGTACAGACATGCCCCTACAAGGAGTCTCAAAGACAAAACCAGACACTTTACAGTGCAATTTTGATGCAAGTCAGGCACTTCCTAAACATCTATCCAAAAACTCTGTTGACCTGAGGTAAGCACAGGGGTACCTGGGGCAACACAGGCACAAAAAGAAGCTCTTTTCAGGAGTGGTAGGACCCCATAGCTTCACTAGCTCATGTAGCCAGAACACCTCTGGCTTTGCTAACCTGGCAGACCCCTGCAGACCTCTGTCCCTCCCACAAGCTTGCTTCCACTCCAGCACAGGGGGCAGGAGTCATTTCACTTCACTTACCACTCACAGTGAAGGGAGTACTAATAACCAGCTCAGATGTATATGGCCTGTGGTCAGACTTGCGCTACCCAAGATACATGTTACCATGTTTGGAAGTGCATAACACACCACAGCTCTGCTTTCTGGTTAAAAATACTGCTGCCCGCACATTTATTGTCTCAGAGTAACAGCACTGGTTCAGTAAATGAAAACGTGGTTGCAAGTCCTTCACTGACAAAAGGGTTTAAATCCATTCCTTCCCTCTTAGCAGAAGAGCAGCCTGACCAGGACACGGTACACCCAGGAGCAGACAGCAAGGAAAAAGGATGTGTACCTGCTCTTGGCCTCCATTGCTGGTTAATAATGGGCTGCCACACGTGTCATGCCTAACAAGTGCTCCAACCACTGGGCTACAGAATAAAGACCTATTTTTACTGTCCCCAAAGACCTCTGATGTGTACTTGTTTAACTTACAGCGGTGGACAAACAAGCAAAGTGTAAGCGCCTACACAGGTGGAGAGAACTGGAAATAGCATTGTATGAATCAACACTTGCACTTGAACTGATGTCCTCTCATCAGCTTCTCTCAGAAGAGACACAAGAACTGCAGAATGGCTTCAGAAATAGATGGCAAAGGAACAGAACCATAGGAAAAACTTTCAGAGATTGTTTAATTGAGAGAGGAAACAGGAGAGAAATGAAAACACATACAGAGGAAACAAGCCGAATTCTTTTAGTAGAAGAGCATGGAGGCAGCCAGAGACAGCAAAAGCATAGATCTGATGAAAGAAAACACTTCTTTACTCAGACGAATATCGTGCATTACTTGTTTGCAGAATTCATTCACAAAAGCAGGTAAAGTGCCCAGAAGAAATAATGCTTAGGAGTACTGCATGCATTCAATAAGAATCAGTCACAAATTGATTTGTGAGAAGAAAAAGCAGAGAAAAGGAAAGTAATCAAAAACAGAATACAAGAGGAGCAATAAACGATTATGTATAAAGAAAAACAAATAATAAAACTGACAGCAAATTCAGTTCAACATTAGCATAATAATGACACATTGCTAGGTCAGTGTGTCACTGGACTACTGAAATGAGTCATGCGATGCATGTGGCAGGTTCAAAGTCTCATACTGGATTTGTCACTTCATAGAAATATAGGAAGGGTCAGTTCTGGAAAATTCCAGGACATATTCAAGCATACTTAAAACCATTTGTAGATATGTGTATGTACAAAAGAAGCAATGCCACCTTTTTCCATGGCTCAGCTAGTCCCCTATTCTAGTCTTGTAACAATTCACTACAGTGTAAGAAAATAATGTAGGTTTTCTCTATGGAGAAATCTCACCATTAAGGAGGAAAATAAAAGGAAAAAACTCCCCCAGATATGCTCCTAAGTGGATAAATTGAGATTTTTGAAAAGGAATTTGGATTCTGAACACTCAAAGGGAACAAAAGCATCTCACCATAAATACAAATAAAAGAACCAGGTGTCAAGATAGAATAAACAAATGGAAGTACAGAGTGAGCCATCTGCTTCATTAAAGAAAAATTTCATACCTTGCAAGACTACAAAACATAAACACTGGCTGATAAGAGATAGGTTTTGGATTTTCAAGGTCTAGAAGTTAGAAACTGCACCCATAATGGTGGGGTTTGTGCCAGCCAGATAATGAGAAGATCATCCTAACCAGAGCCACTGGCTCTTCCCAACTCATGACCTTCAGATAGAGTATGTTACTCTGGGAACAAGAGTCATCCCATAACTGAATAATCCATGGGGGCCTCAATCCCAGAAGTCCTTCCCCAGTCATACGGTGAGTACCCCTGCCAGGGCAAGTGGGACCACTCCCTGGAGCGAGGTCTGTTCATGCAATTTGGGCTGGGAAAGCCAGCAGGAATGGGAAAAGCAGGCCTGGAAGCATATATCAGTAGAGTAGTAAAACAGGAGAGGACTCATGCTGAGGGAGTAGACCAGCTGCTTGCAGATGGGCTGTGCCTGACCCTGTTAGTGTAAGGCAGTGAGGTAGGACAGCAGCGCAGAGCAGGGGAGTGAGGCAGGATAGCAGCGCAGAGCAGGATGGTTAAGCTGGTGATTGGTGGAGGGGACCAGAATAAGAAGAGAGGACAGATAGTGTGTGTATGTGAGGCTGTACAGGTGAAGATGGTTGTAAGAAGGCATTTTATTTCAGAAAGAAATTTGAAAATGTTGGGATATCTGCATAACAGCTTCACAACCAGTAGACTTCTTTGTCTCTCATTAATTCGTTACTTCACACTATCTTGTTCAGGTCATCCTTACAGTAAGGATATCAGCTCTCCAGCTAGTTGAGCATGGTTAGCTACATGTCTGGAAAATGACCAATATATTTTGGGTATTACTGTGCTATAAATAGTATGAAATCCCAGAGATAAATATGGAAAATACCACTAGCTGCATTAAAGGGAGAGGATGTCAGGTGTATTAGATTAATTCACTCCAACTATACAAAGGATTAGTAAGAAGTTGGTCACCGCAGTTCCTCGACAAGTGATTGAATGCAGGGCCAGACAAAACTAACAGTGCTTGTATTTAACTTCCTAATGCTTACTTACTAATGCAACATTGGGTGCACCGCAGGTGACCCCAAGCAATTTAATCAGAACTTAAGCTCTCTTTTAAGGATAAAAAGGAAAATCCTGCCCTCACAGTTGTGAAAATAGCTCCCTGAATGTGAACTACTGTAGTTACATGAATGACCTGCTTAATTCTACTGTCAGCTAGCAATAAAAAATGCAAAGAAACAAGAAGAATTGAGCCTTTTGCTCATTTCTAGAATTTCCTAGATAAATTTCTATACTTTTTGTCATCGCACAGTTGCAAGCTGGGCAGAGACATGACATACTGCGAGGATGTTCTATTTGCTGGGGATGTCAAATGAAACAATAAGTTCAAATATGCCATGAGGACAAGACCATGCACTCTTTTAATAGTCTTCTAGCAAACAGAGACCATGCAAACACTGGGTAAAGAGTTACTACCTAGTGATTAGCTGAAAGCTGTTTTTCATGACCCCCCATAAAGAACAGTAAATAGCTTCACAAATATTTTCTTCAGCTGCGCACCAAAAAGGGTAATAATTTGTCTAGGCATAAGTAGGATTTCTGGGAGCTAACCAGCATCCAGAAAAGCAATGTAAATTAATGTACCTGAACACAGTGTCATTTGAATTGCATTGTATTACCAGCACAGACACATGAAGCTACAATATATGACAAAGAACTTCTATGAGATTTGTGTGGCAGCTGGACATCAGAGAAGATTTCCTATTGCATCTAAAATGAAACCAGTACCTGTGTTTAAGTAACTGAATCTTGTCCTCAGTTTAGGTTATATGTGTGTTCAGATGGGGATAACGCAGTCCTGCCCATCTCTGAGCATTCTAATTCTGAAACATCCTTATGGAGCATAAGACAGTTGTTCTCCCAGGGAGGAGTTTACCCTCATTGTCTACAAAGGTATTACAGTATTGGTCTTCTTTTGTGCATATGCAATCTGACACCATAAACCTGTCATAGTCAAGGGTCTTTCAAAGGAATACAAAAACTCTGTATTTTTCCATCGAGTGTATACTTCTTTGCATTCACCAGCACTGAAGTTAATTCACCATCTTTTTGCTTCTTTCTCTAGCTAGTTTAAACCTCAATCAACTTCCTCACAGTTTTCTTTCATAGTGGTTAACCTACATAGGTGTCTTTATCTTCAAATTCCTTTCTCTCTTCATCTCTCTTCTTTCCAGATTACAAATAAATACATGACACAGCAGAGGGGTTTGCATAGCACCTCAAAGCATTCTGCTGCTAATTTTACCATGCTGGGAGTTGATTTTTCATTGCACTCCTTGGTTGTTGTCAACTGGCCAATATTAACTGTTGGATGTGTTCCGAAATACAGGAAATCCTGATGTAAAACAGTTTGCCAGAGTAACCTAAGCATGCCACAGTACAGATTCCAAACATTTGTATTTTCATTTCGGACACCACTGGACATTGTGCGACTTTCTTAGTGCCATCCAATCCCATAGATAAGAATCAGAAAACTAGGTACCAAGCAGATCTGGCTTTGTCTACATCCAGCTCTTTCCTTGCTTCCCCAGAGCCAGGGAAGCGGGAGCTGCTGGCTCCTCATCTTCACCAGGGCTGCTGCTGATGCTCCCTTTGTTGTACCTCAGTGGAGCTGCTTGGTACAGCTAGTCTTGTTCCCACCCAGCCCAAACTTCTCTCCAACTTGGCTTCCTTCTTGAAAAAGGACAGCATGATAAGACCAAATCTGTTTCTGCCTTGCCCTCCCTTACCTTTCAACCAAAATGCAACTGTGCCCCACTCCCTTCGATTTTCCTTAAGGCCTGTGATTATGGGCAGCAGTTACAAGTTTCTTTAAGTAGTTATCCTTTTGTCCCTGTGTTCATTGTTTCCTGCATGGCTCACCAGGAGGTGCCTGCAGGGAGCTTACTGCAGAGGTTGACATTCTTCAATTCCATTTCCCTTCAGTCACCACAGTTGACTAACCCAATACCAAAACTTTATATGCATATTTTTATTGCCAAAAGCATCAGAATGTTACCCTATCTGGCAACTAATTGTTGTATTTGGTTTTTATTCACTAGCAATTGGAAAATTGGCAGCAATCTCACTATGAATGGTTCCAAGGGGCTATTTAAATACAGGAAAGTACTGAGAAGAATTACAGCCTAGATTTTCTCCTCTAAAATATCCACTCAAGACAGACTCATAAAAATCTTCAATAGTCAGAGAAGTTGAGGTAAATAATCTAGGTTCAAAAAATGTATAATTCATCAAGTTAAAAATAATGCTGATTGAAACATTAAATTCTTGCATTTGTTGGTTTCCATTATTCCAATATGTACATCAACTTAATTAGTTCTGCAAGGGGAAAAACTTTCAGTCATTATCCTAGTATGATTTTCGACTTGTAATGAGTTTTTAAATGGCATTAACTGAATTTCAAGATATGAGTATATTACACTGTAACAGGAAATTTTAGTGTACCCCTAAATATGGACTCCGCTTTTCTCCATCCATAATTCAAGTACAAAAAGCAGGGGGGAAAAAAGGCTTGTTTCTTTTCAGTTTCATTTAAATTGCTTTACTACATCACCTAGCAGACAGGATTTAGAATTGTGCAGAATGTGTGCTGTTTCAGTGAATACTCAAACATTCCGAATGTCTGATTCAAAGCAAAGAACAGAAGGCGAACAAGATAAAACAGTGAAACAACATTATAAAACATGAAACAAAAACCCTAGCTAGTCCATAAAGACATACTACTCAATGAGCAATGTGGTGTTGGGCTGACAGGAGGAAATTTTTTAGGGTAGCAACTAATTTAGCTTTCTATCATCTCAGCAATTTTAAGAAGAGAAAAGTTTGAGTGTGGTATGCACATGCTTGTTTATTTCAGTCTTGAAAACCACTGACTGGAGAAAGCTCCTGTAAGCAATGAGTAACAACACCAGAAACAAGCCTTTCATGTGTAAATTTAGGATTTTCTATGTTATAAACCTGATGATGTTATGAAGATATTCTGTCTGAAATAATGTAGACACACTGTAGCTACAGACAGTTGGCCAAATCCTGCTGACTCCGGTCCCTGCTATATCCATTGAACTCAGAGGTTTCAAATCAAAGGACAAATTTTGACCTAGGATCTTTTAATTGCCCACTCTGACAGCATGACAAGTATGAGTTCGTGGTTGCTGTTTTGTCTGTCCAGCTTTGTGAGTTCTGAACCCATGTTGATATTACAAAAGCATGATAAATCTCCTCTTGGAATCTGATTGAAGGTGTTGGAATGAGGAATTTATTCTGACTGGAGAGAGGTAATTGGGTATATTCCAGTAGTTTGCATTCAGATGCAAGGAAAAGAGGAGATTAAGTACATTAACTTCCATCATCTGGGAGATGACATTTCTTACTGTGTTTGAAGTATTTTGTGAAGGAAAGATGGCACTGATTTTGAAGTTTATATTAATCAAATCTCTTTGATTTTCTTTGATGCAGCAGCTGCAGTGACACACCCTCACTCTTTGAAAGACTTGAGCTGCAAGGGCCAGGATTTAAAGGAGACCAGCTATAGCTCAGAAATGTCATCCTCAGCCTCCAGGGGGAAGGAATGCACTTGTCTAATTTCTCCTCTTCTTTAATTTGCATTAGAATTGGAAACAAAGGTGGGTGACTATATCCTGATACAAAGCTCTGACTGAGAGGTGGGTTTCTACACCAAAGTAAATGTGAAAATTCACAGGTTACATGGCAAATATTTTCCTTTAAATAACTATGATAAGAACTTGTAGATGTAATCTCTTATTTGCAAGCTCTTCCTGCCTTGAATTTGCAACACTGTAATTTTACTGGTAAAGTGACTGCAGTAACACAAATTCATTCTGTGACTTCAATTCACCATGCTGAAGTGATGTTGGGCTGAAATCCTACAAATGTTTTATGCATGTTTCATCCGCTTCAGTCCTACAGATACGTTTGGCTGTGTTTCATTTGGTGCTTGTAAGTAGTCCTGAGGTGAACTGACAGCTCCAAGGGGCTGAATTAAAGAGCATGAACTTCTGTCTGAATATCATCAAAGGTGAACCATGACAATGGAGCAAAACTGAAACATCTTCTGAAGCATCTTCTGAAACATCTTAACAGTACATCAAAGGCAAGGATTTGGTTTTAATCAGATATACGAATTGTTTTCATTTGTATTAAAAGCCCTTTTCAAATAGGAAAACAATTCCATGTACCCTGGTACAAGCTGATCTGGCTACCAAAGCCTTACCTAGAGAGTCTTTACTTGGCTGGAGGCTGAAGGCACTTCTCCTTACCCCCACAGCCCTGGTCCCATCTGCTGGGAAGGGTACAGAGTGCCACAGGTTTCACATCCAAAGGAGCTGCTGGTATGAGCCGTCCTCTGTCCATCCCCAAACAAAGGACCAGAGACTTTTGCAAGACCAGGCTTTCCAAAAGCATGGTCCTGCATGGTCATCCTGGCTGGACTTGAGGCACTTCAGGCTGCTGCATTTGTCTGAGGGGAAAGGAATCTTTAAAAGGGTCAAGGTAGGTAACACACATTCCCAGCCAACACTAAAGAAAGGAGTAGTGGCTCTCCATGTTTGGTATGATTCTCATGTTCACTACTGTTTATTACAAGAGGACCAGGGGCATGAGCTGATTGAACTTCAGAAAGCAGCCAGCCCTGGAGTGATGACTCCGAGTGGATTTTGTGTTTTCATTTTATTTTCTTAAAGAAAATCAAAGCCCAGAAAAGGATAAGTTTTGACCTGTTGTTATTTGGTTTGGCAGTGATTAAAAGGGATAAGGCGACTACCTGCTGACAGACTTTGACTGCATCTAATTGCTAGAAATCAGATTGCGAGTGACTTGAAGTGATAGGCAAGTACTTAATGAAACTATTCAGATCAGTAACTATTCCAGTGAGAGCAAACCAAGGAAAGTAACCAACCGGTCATTGAAGCTGAACCACTATTGAATCAACACTTAGCTATCAAAATATATTTAATCACAATTTTAGCTGCTCTGTTCTGAAAGAGTTACTTTGTATCTTAAAGGTGCTGGTCTTTTTTTTTTCTCTCTTCTGATCAGCCATCATCCCTTAGGAAATCTTTTATTTCCACTTATTTCGCTCTTCAGCCACAAGTCAATCACAATATGCAGTACAAGACATCAAATATTAACTGAAAGAAGCAATATTACTGTAAATGGCTAGAAGGCATTACTACAAATATCAAGCTTTATTTAACTAGTATATGACAGTTAAATCTTGAGAGAAATACTGCAAGTTTAGGAGTCAAATTCAGCATTTATAAAGCTGCTCTCTGGCTGAAACATTTTCTCAGGAGGGATTCTACCAAATATAAGCACTGAATCCATTTTTTAGTATGTAAATGTCATTTTGTGTCAAAAGCACATTAAGACTTCGGTGTCAGATTTGAGCAGCGATTACTCAGAACATACCTCAGCCTCTTTTCTGTGGTGTCACCAAAAGTGATCTTTGACATACGTATTATTC
Source organism: Forpus xanthops (assembly GCA_032466535.1). Classification (NCBI taxonomy): domain Eukaryota; kingdom Metazoa; phylum Chordata; class Aves; order Psittaciformes; family Psittacidae; genus Forpus; species Forpus xanthops. The sequence continues at coordinate 29,537 of JASSUY010011721.1, read as the reverse complement.
AACACCATTTTCAATACAAATATGATGAATTGCCTAAAGCAGAAACATCCACAGATAAACACTGCCCAAGCTACTCTGAATTCTGCTTGGGCATTAGCAGTCTCAGTTTGAGCCCAGCTCAGCCTTCAGCTTGAACGTGACTGCAGGAGGTTTCCAACTAGCTGTAAAGAAAAATCATTTTTCCTGAAGCCTTGCAGCCCTTAACTGAGTACTGTCTCCTTTACCCCCTGTGACTGAAATACCGCCAAAACCTTACTTCTCTCAACTCCTTTCATTGATGTGATTCCTCTCCCTGGCACATAAGAAAGCAGTAAAGGATTAAAATAAAACATCTTCAGCAATAAAACAGAGCAGGCAGCACTGCCCTCATAAAAACCCAGTCCAGAGGATGATACAGCATCTTTCCAACAACTAATAAGCTTTTATAGCTGTATTTATCCACGCTCTAACATTTCAGCATATCTGGGACAAAAGAGAGGTACTTGCAAGATCCCCACATGCAGACCCTAAGCAGGACTTGGGAGCCCAGCTCCCACCTAACATTTTTGCCAGATGTGGCACAGTACAAGCAGCATTCAGAAGCCACTTCTAAGGTAAAGGAAAAGCAGGAAATGTTGAAGAACACAGTAGCAGGGACACAGGTCCACTAAAATGTAGCAACTTTGCTATCTTGCTTAAGCTTTAAGCCTAAGCTCAAAAGAAAGGAAGAAAAGGCAAAAGAAGCAACAGAAATAAGAACAGTAATAGAAATGACCAGAACAAGACCAGACTGGACTAAGTAAACACAGACTAAAAATTAGACTAAGGCTTAGATCTAACCTCTCCAAAAAGGTGATACATTGAGTGCATGCACTTTCCATACTTACAGTAATGCAGCTTTACACTAGCAATTAGATATTAAAAGTCCAGCTCTGCTGGTTCCTCCATGAGGTACTGCTCAAGCAATGCCCTGTGCCTGCAGGGGCAATGAGACACTCCCCCCATCAGGATATCACAACACCTGGGCAAGGTTTAGCCCCGACTGGCTGATTAGCTGTTACCTGTTAGCATTTCTCACTCCTTAACTTCAGCAGGATTTCTTAAAATCTTACAAGAATTCCTGTATTAATATTATTCTATTTCTGCTGTAAGATTATATTAATTATATCTATATTGCGTATGGCATTTGCTTAAAATTGATTTGTCTTATTTGCTGTATTGTCATTAATTCTGCTGGTAAAGTTCTCTCAAAATCAGCTACCTGGATTACTTCAAGGGCTTTTTTTCCTGGAAGTAATTTCTCAGACTTTTTTGATTAGCTGATCATAATGGGGAGCAACAGTAGGAAGGAATGGAAAGAATAAAGGAGAATTACAGAAGAACCTGCCTGCGCTGAAGGTGGTCCTGGCACTTTATATTACAAGACTGTTTCCACTTGAACTTCCAGGCTAAAGTTTTCATGCAGAGGGTCTGCCTCCACTTGACTTACTTGAAAACTTCATGAAAAACAGCTCAGCCATATCTGAAGAAAAAGTGAAGGAGAAAACTGGTCCAAAAACCCTAACCTTTTTTCCAGCAGAAAGAGGAGCTTTTACCAAGAAAATGAAGACTGAGCAAAACACCTTGGATGAGAAGCTTTGGAGGGGGACAGTGAGCCTGGCACTGAAACAGGATTAAGTAGATGTGAAACAGGCTGAAGAAAGCAAAGCCCAAGAAAAAGGCTTTAGGGCACAGTGGGACACCCCGGGCTCCCTTCCCGCTCCCACAGCCTTGAGACCTGGTGTCACAGCACAGCACCCCTGGGGCACAAGGGCAAGAGCCTGCTGCTACAGCCAGTTATTCCGTTAGGTCCAGCAGCAGCAACCTGGGCGGTAAATCCACAGGCTTTGGCCCCATTGGTGACTTGCAAGAAGAGAGAATTTGAGCTGTGGTTAAGACAGTTGAGCATTGCCTTTCAATTCTACCCCTGCTTCTGCCGCAGACTTTTTCAAGAGCTCGCCCAAAGCAGAGTTCACACATAGTCACCAACCGTAAGTTCCTCTTTTCTGGCAAGCTGAACTCATGCCCTGAGGTTGGGGCACTCACAGGGGTCCTGAACTCTCCCAACTTCAGCCAAAGCCAATCCAAGCCAGCCTCTGAATGTAAAAACTGATCTGTTCTCTCAATGCTCTGAAAGATCAGGTCCTGGAATCTTGAAAAGGTCCTCTTAGTTCTTAAGCTGCAGTTCTCCAGCACTGAGCTATAAACAATAATAATTAAGTCATATATTTGTGTAATATAATGACAAATTGTTGTCACAAAATGCTGATCCTGCAGTAAAGTGTCTCAGCAAAGACCTAGACATGTTTTTTTTGTATTTGGATGACTTTGCACTAAGTTATATGTGGCAAATAGTGAGTGATGAGGAATTGAAGTACAGATTACGTCTTCATTTTCTTGGTAAAAGCTCCTCTTTCTGCTGGAAAAAAGGTTAGGGTTTTTAGGTAAAAAATACCTGATGTCACAAAACAGGGGCACTGAATCAGTGTCCCCTGCAATTCTGCTACATCTCCTTCTCACTTCAAATCTCTGCTGAAGCTGAAGGCAGAGTTCTGTTTTCCCAGGAAGGGTTATGCTGCATTAAATCCCAGAGGAACTGCACATAAAACTGACATAGTAGTGTACAGTTAATTTCAGAGAGAGTACCATTGGTTGCATTAAATAAACATGTGCATGACAAATGCTATAAACCGACATCAGACACATCTGGGATGCTACAGATAATTTTAAAATAAATTTTGTCTTATATTCATGGACCCTTATTCCCGATAACTTTAAATAAATTTTATCTTATATTAGTAGACCCTTTTCCCTTTCTTTTCCTTTCTTTTCCTCTCTTGCTGTTAGACACCCACACTTAATTGCAAGGATTAAATATATCATTTCCATTTCCACACTCCACTGCTTAGAGAAGCACCTGCAAAATACAGCAGCACTCACTTAAATGCACAAGAATCACAGTCTCTACACTCAAGGTTGCATGTATTACATAGCGTACATCTAAGGTGAAGAAATCCCCTGGAATAAAAACACCAACTCAGAACCCTGTCAGCGAGCAACAGCTTTGGACTCTTACAGTTTGCAGGACCAGCCTCTGGATTAGCACTGGCTCATCCTCAGTTGCTGGAAAAAACAGATGTGGTTCAAAGAACTCTTTCAAAGTGGCAAGGCGCTGGCCCTGGGCCAGGCCAAGCCTCAGCCAGCATCAATCAGCCAAGGGGTCTCCAGCCCCATTCTTCTGACTCCCTCTGCTCCAAGCAGTGTGCCGGGTAGGACCTGCTATTCGGGCTGCCCACGAGAGGACGGTCCTGTGCAGCTTCTTAGACTCCCAGCCCCAACCCAGCCACCTCTCCCTGCTCATGGCCCTTTCTGGTGGTGTGAAAGCCATGTGCTGAGTGATGGGGTGCCATCTGCAACCCACAGGGGAGGGGGGTGTCAAAAGGTGGTTTTGTGGAATTTCAAAACTTTAAATCTTAACAGTATTCCTTACACCTGGTGGGGTTTATACTGGTGAAGGTGAGGTGGAGGAGATTTATTGCATTAATATGCTCTAGTATTGGTCTGCCCTTGAAAATCAGAAAAAGGCTTGCCTATAGATAGCACACTGGGTTTAACCCCTGAGATCCTGCTTTTAATGCTAGCTTTGCTGCAGACAGCTATGGTCTACCAGTCATACAAATGTTGGTCAACAGTAAGTAACAAATCATCTTTTGAGGTCAAATAAGATTGTTGGGAGTAGTATACAGCTTTATGTAAAGTATACAGAAGTACATACATAAGTAAGGCTTATCTGGCCCAGTCTTTGCCTGCATTTCCCATCATTTTATCCTAGTTTAAGAAAACTAATTTTTTCAAAGTACAGTGGCTCTTCTACCCCATTCAGAAGACCCGTGAGTCTCAATTAAAACACATATGAAACGGGGGAGAGAGGAGTTTTCTCTCTACCATACCCCTAGGAATTAGTCAATATATACTGTTCTCATTTAGAAACACTTTGAATAGGTATCTTGGATAAAATTCTGCTTAATTTAAATCCCTGCAAGTTTTCCCCTTCAGTAAAATCAGATTTTCACATGTTATCTTTTCCCAATTTAAAAATCAACTAACAACAATATAAAAAGCCCCACTGGACTAGGATATATGATCATCCAGTTTCTTCTGCCTGTAAATACTAATAAATTCATTCCACAGCCTGGTGGTGGCAATTGCTAAGAGTTTCTCCTGCCAAGACTTACACAGAGTGAAAGTACTCCTAGGATTTTGCAAAAGAAATATCTGGTACAAGTCCAGGTTATCACTGTGCAGAGAAATTCTGGAGGGTTTATTCAGTTCTTATGTGGTCCTTTGGTCAAACTTACATCGCTAAACATTCAGTGGAAGCAATCAAAGTGGGAGGCTTATTCTTTTTTCACAAAGTTAATGCAATTTGTTCTTTCTGTTAGTACTCTTTCAACAAGTCTCAGAGCAAAGATACTGGCATGTGAAATGATTCAATGGGAAAGGACAGGGTTTCTCTCCTCTCTTACTACACAGCGGTTGTTAATAGTTTGGATCATTGCAGGCCATATTTAACAAATTAGCAGTGCCTGAAAAATCAACCACTATATTTCCAGTATTAGTCTTTTCCTCTGATTAATTTTCTATTACTGCAGCAGAGCACCCTTATATAGGAAACATTTTCATTAGCGCAATCACAGGGACACTAAAGAAAACCTTACAGCAAAGAAAATCATGTTCATTTTTTCAGTTTTCTGTGGGATTATTGTAATTTTCAGTTAAGTTTCAAGTCATGCCTGCTTTGAGAAAGCCTTTGCATGAATTTGCCCTACCAGAAAACAACCTCATCTTCAGCAAAAAAACATATGAACTATTTCACCAGTCGTACTGTGTTTGTAAAAGTATTAATTGTGCTTTGAAGTTGATGCTATTATAAAGCACAATAATATGAGAAACAAACATTCAGCTGAAGCAAGGCACTTCTCTTTTCCATCCCTTTTCTTCTTCCCACAAATATCTTTTTCAGGGTGGACTCTGTTCATCCATTCTCCCAAAACAAGATTTCCTGTCACGCAGCTGTGTTCACTGGAGCCATCAAAGAAGTTAATAGATTATTAATAGCAGTTAAAGGTTATTACTTGCAATACCCTGTCCCAGAAAGAAATCCCAGAAAGCATCTGAATTCCCATTGGGTGCATTTCACATAACTATCTTGAAGAACCACAGTTATGCCTTCTTCAGCAAGACCACTCCTTTCCTAGAGAGACTTCTGCTAAAACAATAGCAAGCTTGCTTTTCTGTGCCTGGTGATAAATTGGGGAAGTAAGGATATATTGTGTATTTTGAACAGATCCTTGGGGCATACAAAAGACTTATGTTTAGGGCATGCAAATGACATATTAAGGCCAACCCCTAAATATCCAAGGGTCACTCTAGATCTCCAGAACAGCATGAGTGAAGTAAACAGGCAGCAAGAAAGTTCAGGTTTAACCCCTTCTGGAATGGTGTTTTTCCCCAACTTCCTCACTGCTTGACAGATTCTGCACATTTGCACCACCGTGGACTAGCAGCCTGCAGGCTTTGTGCTTGCAAAGAGCTGCATTCCTGCGCAAGCCCTCGCAAAATCCATGCCAGTAGTCATTCATCATTTGTATTCATCACCTTAATTAAATACCTATTCGGGTGCATGTTCTCTGGCTCACATAGTGCTAAGTTTCAGTGCAGGGCTGAGTTCTTGGTATGGAACAATCCTTTAGCAATTTTTTTTCTTTTCTTGGGTCAGGATTTATTTCAGGATAGGGCTCAACATGGAAGTTCAGAAACACAGCTATTCTGAAGCTGTAATATTTCATCCTACTTTCTCACAGTGCACACATGTCTCTGGAGTGCTGTGGTAGACATTGATACCAACCCACCACGTTCACCGCTTCAGGTAAAGCAAAAATCTCATTTCCAAAAAAATACAGGACTAAGCAGCCAAGATTACTTAAAAATATACTCCTGGGTAAAACAGTTCATATGTTTCTATGAACCATTGGATTTATTTATTTTTAATGTACAGAAATACATTCCTCTACAGAGATCCTATTCCTAAGGCTGTTAAATTGTAAAAATTCAACTTACAATAAAGGCAAAAGCATTTCCTTTCTATTATAGCCATTGAATTTTCCCCAGATGAGGCTTTTAGACATACTATTAGTTTACAGAAGGTGTAGTTCTTAGATATGTACTTGTTAATACACTACATGGTTACATGATTGAGATATAAAAATCCAAAAAACCTTTTGGTTTGTCAAAGACTCTTAATCTCCGCTTCATGCTATTTTGTAGCACAAGGCATTGAATGAAGCTGGAAAACGGTGCATTCTGATGCCACTGTTAACTTGAAGGAACAATTACTATGCTAAAATCAAAGATGATCCTATTTTAAATCTGTGAAATGACCACATAGATTGCTGAGTATCAGAGATCTTTACCTATTGCCTACTGCCAAGTAACAAATGCCAAGTTGCTGAACTATTTTATGCCATTGGGAGAAAACACTGAAGCACAGCTATGTGCTAAGACCGGACAAATTCCTCCGTTCTATAGGCTTTAGTTAGTTCCTGAACCAGTTCTGCATTCAAACTTTTATCATTAACTTACATTTTTTCCAGGGAATTTTGCCAATAAGCAATTATGGTTTGTTAAATTACAGTACTCACTTATACACAAGTAAAATAAAGGTCATAGAAGCTTTTAGTTTATTTTTCTCAGCGTCCTGCAGAAACACAATGTGAACGGTGATAAGCAATGCAAGTGATATTAATTCAGAGTTTCCCCTTTAAAAAAGGAAACGGGTCAAAGGATATACCCTCTAGGGTATGAGCTGGGATTACACACCTGTGATTAATCTAACAAACTGCTGGAGATGTGATTGTTTCTTCATAGAACTGCAGCTGAAACAACAGTTCTTTGGCAGTAAAATAAATGTAACCCCTTGTGGTGCCCCTAGACATACAAGATAATTACAACAAAGTACCTTCATAGGAAGTTAGGACACTCCTGCTGCATCATTAAAATAAACGGACCTGCGATAACTGATGCAGCCTTGGAAGTGCCACAGAGGAGCATGGTACTCAAGAGATGAAAGAGATCTGCTCTCCTCCCGGAACGTGCATGTGACTTCCATTAGCTTTAGTGGAAGCTGAGATTTCTAGTCCAAATCTAGCAAGAATAAGAGACAGGTTTTATCCCTGTGAAGTCAACTGCCGTTTTGCCATGGAGTTCAGTGGGGCAAGACTTCTAAAGTAAAACTTAATTATCCCAAGGCTTTTCAAGGCCACTCTGTGCTTGCAGTGGAGCCTGGTGCAGAGAGATTTAAGCTTGCTCCAACCAAGCTATCTGCAGGCATGAAGCTGCCTCTCCTGAGTGCTGTACCCAGGGCAGCCGTTTGCTTGGGAAGAAAGTGGCCCACGTTGTCTAACAGCCACACTGCAGCCATGCACCACAGCTCTGCTCTGCACCACAGCTCTGCTCTGCACCACAGCACTGGACCAGCCACCCTGAGGACCACTATGCTGAACACACCCAGGCACTAGAAGCATTTCCCAGTGTTTTCCCCAGCATTAATCCACTCAGTACACCTTAAAGGAGAAACAGCACTATCATTAAGCAATTACATCCATTAAAGGATATTCACATATATTAATATCAAATAAGTACAAAGTTGCAGTTTTCACAGCTTGGGTGATGACTTACAATGCCTAATAAGTGAAAGGCTGAAAGGCCTCTGAATGACTTCATGCGTCCAGTACCAGTCCCATTTTGATCTGTACAGAACATAGGTATTTTCATTATAAGCATCTCAACAACTGTGTTTCAACAACTTTCTTCTGGTAATAATTTCCAAGTTATGACATAGCCAAACACATCTATGAATAAAAATGCAACTCTTCTAGATATTTAGTTCTTTATTTCAGGAAATTTTCCTAGATTTCCTCATAATAATGCTTAAATTGCTCTACTTCCTCAGTGCAAACACCCAGTTACTCCAGACATTCATTCCAAGTAGGAGCTTCTTAAAGCCCTGCCTAAAGACTTGATTCTCACTTACTGGGGTATTTTAAGCCAATGCATACACTGCTCTCCATCTCTATACAAGATGTTGTGAAGTTGCAAAGATTGCTAACTGACTGGTTGCAATCGTGCTAGAGTACCAGATACCAACATACGACAGTATAGATAGGGTCATTAGGAGAGCTAATTTATGTTACGTTTATCATCATTTAGTAAAATGTGTTGAAACTGCTTTCCTTTATTTTTTTTCTGGGATAGTAAGCCCAGCAGCATCCATTTATTTGACTCCTGCCTCTTCATCCTTTTCAGCGGAGTAGCCGTGCAGATAATGCTGTAAATCTAAAGGAAAGGTTTAGCCTTCACAGTAGACAATATTTTTCCTCTGGAAACAGGAAAAGGCACTGTAGTAGTATATATGTGAAAGTTGTCTTCGCCACTTCAAGAATGAAAAATGTGATTTTTACTTTTTAAACAAGTAAAAACATACAGGCATAAATTCTGCATAGGTAAATGTTTATGTAGGAAAGTTTACCATGTTACAGAATCCTGTTCTAAAACAACTAGGGCAGTATGACGCTTTAATATAAGTTCTGGCACAGTAAAGTTGCCTGTATAAATGGGGCCCTGAGCTGGGTGAACACACCAAGTTGTCTGTCTTGTGCCAATGGAAAAAGAGCCTAATAGGTTACAAGGAAACGAGTTCCAGGTTCAAACTTATTTAGAAACACAATGAGAGCACATGGGATTAGTTTTTAGGGCAGAAGTAAAGGGACATTTCAGGAATATCATTCCATTTCATCCCTGCTAACTGATTGTGTACCTCTTGGCTAGGAGCAGATTCAATTCACCGTGACATGAATCAAATGTTGTGGATAAGAGGCAAAAGGCAGATAAAAGAGGAGCTTTGTTCTTAGATGTTCTTCTACTCCACCACTAAAAAAATACATGGACTCTAAATACTCCCCTACTGAAAAACTGGCAAAAATCACAATTTGGAACTGATTTAGGGGTCTAATAGCTGAAGAAAATCTTATAATGAGATTTAATTTCTTTTCAGTGTGTATCACGCTCAGAAACAAAATAAATACTGAAAATCTAAAGTCTCCTAAAAGGATAAAACAACTAAAAGTAATTAAAAAATCTTAATGTCATTAAGAACTGCTTTATATAATATTTTAAATGCAGCTTTGTATAACACAGGTGAAAACAACATTTTTCCTTCATGAAGTGCATTGATAGACTGAACACTCTGAATTTTACAGTTGAGCTCAAAGAAAGGTGATTCTACTTTTTTACACCAGTAATTCATTTCTTATACTTTTCTTTTTTTCTTTAAATTTGATATTTATTCTTGTCACAATTCCTGTATTGGTATTCGATACAGTCATTCCTACCATAGCTATAACAATTGACTACATGATGGCAATATTATCTCAGGGAATTCTTCTTTCAAAATAAATGCCAATTAACATGAGGTAACATGATGCATAAATTAAGTAACTGACTCAATAATCTTCATAAAACAATAATTCTCATGCGACATTATTTTTTAAATTTATCAAATTCCCTATTTACAGTAATTATATTTAGATGTAAAACTTTTTTTACTTACTAATGTGCAAAAAAATGCATCCATACGAAGTTGATGCTTTTTATTTGAATCACATTAATCACAGCTTTCTTCACCATTTCTATCAAAAGACTTACTGAGCTAGGCTGTGTGCAATACCCTTGCTTACCAGGCCATACAGATTAACAGGTTATTTTATAGCTATACTTTCAGTAAATACCTTACAGATGTTTTCAGCTACACACTATCTTCTGTTTCTTGGAGTCTGTGTCATTCTTTGGATTTCTGTGTGTCTTCATAATTCAAAGTTCATATCAGACAAATGCTTATTAGCTTCTCTGCAGCTCTCCAGGTCCTCAGCCCAGCCAATGATGGTCTGTTCTGGCTTCCAGGAGTCCCTCCTTTCATGGATGCCTATTTCTGATTTGTTTTGGGTTTAATTGTTTTGGGATTTGGTTTGGGTTTGGGTTTGGTTTGGGGTTTTTTGGGGTTGGGTTTTGGAGTTTAGGGTTGGGTTTTGTTTCTTTGTTTTTCGCAACCAGGGCTTCACTTCTAATGCCTCATATCAATTCTCAGAATTGAACTCTGCTTTTAGCAAACAACACAACACTGGGATTGGGGCACAGCCATCCAGGCCAGGCTGTCAGCATCCCCAGCTGGAGAACCTCAGGTTACTTGCATTTATTTCCCTACCCAAACATTAAGAAAAGTCTTTCCTTTGCATCTTTGTTCCTCAGCAGGGAGAAAGGTTTTAATCAATGTCATATCCATTCCCAGAGATTTTTTAGGCTTTTGCTTGGGGTCTCTCTGGTTACTGTCCCCTAGTAAGGAGTGTTTGGGTTAACTTCGTTGAACCCTGCCTGAAAGTATTATTTGATGTTGAAACTAACAATGGACGTGTCCGTTTAAGTCAATATGTTACTCACTTCAATAATTTCATTGCACATTAAAAAGCTCAACATAATATTTACTTTGAAGTCACACACAAAGCTTTAGATATGACTGAAAAAATAAAAAAGCTCCAGTAAACACAGTATGTTGCTTCATACAAGATATTTCCCTCAAAAGCTGGAGCCCGCATCTAGTTCAAGTGTCCAGCCAGAATAGATACACTGAAAACCAAAGCAAAGCAGAGGATAACAGGCTCAGCTACTGAATGTGACGTTTACTCTGAAATGCTCAGCATTACCTGACAACTGTCCTTTATAAAATAACTGCCCAGGCAGGGCTATGCTGGTCCCATCAAACTCTGTCCTGTTGGAAATGGCATGACCATGAAGGGTGTCCCTAGGTGCATACCCTCCAAAGCTATGGCTCACCATTATCCTCCACTGTTGTCAAAAACATGGTTTCTAATCACACTCATGAACTGTTAGAAGCTTGAGATGCTCTCCTCACATGGGATTACTGGTAAGAAGTATAGAGACTGTAGTCTATAGTATATCTACAAGACCTCTGCACACAACAGCTTTATTTTATAAACCACATTTTGACCAGGTTTTCCATTTCAGAATAAGACAAAAATCCTCCTCCAAGACCATTTTTTCCCATCCCTCTGTCAGAAAGCCTGTTCTAAAGCAAGAAGCTCATGAACCATTAAAAAGGGAATTTCAATATGGCTAAAGCAGTTTCCCACTACTGGATGAAACATTCTGGCTGAAGTTTTCCAGCTCAACCCAAGTTCACGCTAAAAGAAATTTCAGTCTAAGCAGATAACAGATGGCAGAGTTATAAGCAACTGAGAACTGAATCTTTTAGTAGAAACTAACAGGAGACCTCAATAAGAGGTCGTGGTAACATGTCTGCTCATAAAACTTATTCTTATTTCAAAGCAGACACATGAATAGTTATCATATAATTGTGTACTTTCCTTTGCATAGCTTTATGGTTTTCATCACCTATTTCAATAGCTCTGAGATAGTCCATGCCACACTTTCATACAGTATGAACTTATGAAAGTAATGATAGAATCTCATATTATAAATCATTTGCAAAGGAAAGGAAGGTGATTTTAGTTCTGGTTTGGTTATTTAGAAAAGAGTCTATAGACCGTGCATGCTCACTTAGGTTATTTAAGTATATATGAATGTTTACATTGGTCTTAGTATTAAAATATTTTAACATTATTTAAAATGCAAAAATCCAGTGTATTGGGGAATTCAAAAAGAGGAAAAAAAAAAAGAGGAAGCACTGCCAATGGCATGAACCAGCTGCAAGGGACAGAATAAGTGCTAAATGAAAGTTAGAGTCGCAAGCAGATAAATTACATGTGCACAAGGCAACCCTGTAGTTACCTGTGAGCATGAGCTGCAGTTCTAGCCACAGTCACTTACTTGTCTTGAATATATCAGAAAAGTGATCTTCTGCATGCTTTTGATAAGAGACATCTTTTTTGATCACCTAGTGTCTAGTGCAGGTTGATAGGTCTCAGAATCCTCATGGTATGGACAAACATAGGCCTGCAATGGACAACAACCTGGTATGCCACAGCCATCCTAAACTCAACATACAAGGACCATTCCTTTGCTAATAACAAGGAGAGTGTTTGAGATCTTACCATGCAAATGGCAAAGGGCTGAGAAGAGAGAAGCTTCCAAAGCCCTGAAACATTTTTATTAAAAAAAGGGAATTTTGTATAACATTTCTGAATTGTGGCTTATTGCCCACCAAACAAAATGTTAACAAGATAAACTTGTAATTTAAATTACTAGTACTTCCAGGATACTTAGAAATATATATTCTTTTCATCTAGGCTGATGATTAAAAATGCCTTTGGGATCATGCCTAGAATAATGTTTTACAGTATGGAGGCCAATAAAGAGTCTTTTGCTAAAAACTTGGATCAGATACACTGTTACTGTTCCCACCTCTTAATCAATTAAAAATATATATCATAACAGCATATGCCTTGTAAGAAGGAAAACACAGAAGTTATTCTCCTCTCTGAGAACACACATAACCGCTACTCAGTTTAATGGGACATATATATGTACACCAAATGAAAAATATCTTCCAGAATATGAAGGATCCGTACATATCTGTAAATTATTACATGGTTAGGTGCAGGTTGGCCTTTCGCCATGCTAGACTCAATGCACCCAATTTTGCCTAGTTTTGGAAGCTGAACAGTCCCAGGCACTAGCATTTCAATGTGGAGACCATCTGGGAATTCAGTGTGCCATGGGCACAAGCCAAGGAGTCACAAGGTGGTGAACATTAGGCCATAGAAACTGAATGAGTGGAAGGATTTCATTCAGCTTCATCAACACTGACAAGCAAAGGAATGGCAATTTCTCCATTACTCTCCTGCCTCTCCCTGCCTTCCCCCAGCAAAGAAATACTCAGATTAATATTGATGGGAAGGTTGCTGGAAACATCCAAAGTGAAGGATACCATGCAAAAAAAATCTCTAAGTGAAACAATTAGAATTAGAAATACAGTGAAGAAGACCTCAGTCATATAAATGAGTTTTGAACAGTCAAATTCAAGTGGGTAAAATCTGTTTGCAGAAATCTGCATTATTTTTATTAATCACTCACCTGAGGCTCCTGGGAGGTATTTCCTTTAACAAAGTAAACAAAAAACCCTGTGGCTGCACACATCAAACCTGCAGTACTTACACGCACTGAACTGGTACCAAACCAAACAGAAAGATACTTCTGAACTGCAAGTATATATGTGTGAATGTTGGACTTCACCAACATGTTATAAATTACAGAGATGCTCTTAACAGTCAAAACATTTAGCATTATGCCATGCTTCTAACTGAGAGATCTAAATAATGCCTGAGGTTATTGCAAAAAGCACTGAAGAAATCTAAAAACAAAGCCCAAAACATTTTGAGCCTCAGCAGGAAGAGAAGAGAACTCCAGAAAGATCATTTCTCTGTTGGAGGTTTCACCATGAGAAACAAGACATCCTTAAGGCCTTAGCAATAGCAAAGACAAGGTCTTGGGAAATCAGATCTTTTGGTCACTTGAATTTCTTTTTGCTTTTCTATCTCTTCATTCTACCAAGAACTGCTGAATATTTGAACCACAAATTGTTACTGAAATACAACTAAAGAACGGTTATTTTTATTTACATAGAAAACAGTTGAAAGCTTAGTGGTTTCTAGAGTTCATCTTACTTATACTTGAACAACTTTCATGTTGGGTTTTTATCATGTCATGGGTATAAACATGATGAAAAAAGTAAACAAGAGGAGGACTTATGAAGAAGAGACATTTTGCAAATAAACCAAGACATTGAAGGCATATTACTGGTCATTATTATGCTAATTATTCTTCCCTGCACTTGCAGCATCTATGAAGGAACTCCACTCTATCCACAACTGGAAGGGGAAAATCTGTCTGAACCACTGATACAGAAGCAGTCTCAACTGCTCAACATCAAGAGTCTCAACTCTCCTCCTGATATTACACCGTAACTTCTCAGTTACAGCTATGCAAAATGAACATGTGAATTACTAAACCAGAATAGCAGCATTTGCCAACAGTTTACAGTGGTGTAAGATTTCTGTGCCATATTCTAGGCAACAAAGAACCACAGGAACTATAATCCGTTATCTGAAACTTCACTATCGGCAAACGCAGACAGATACAAGCAAATCCTTCATTGCTAACAGCAAAGGGCTTGCTGTCATTAATCACTACAAGGAGGCTATTGAAGACAGACTCTGGGATGGATTTCAGCAGCAGCCTGCAACTTTATTAGCTTAACATATCCAATCATTTAAGTGGATCCATTGCAGGAGTCACAGGACTCCCACCATACAACTTATAATTCATGGTCAACTGTCCTCAGCCTACTTACAGAAACCAGGTTCATACATCTGACATCTTCTTACCTTAAAGAGAAAGAGACACTCTGGCTCTCCTTTTTCAGCATTCTATCAGCAAAACCCCAGGTCTTCTCTTCTGGGAGATTGCACTTCAACCTGTTATCCATGCTGGGTACCAGCTTCAGGTTTCGAAGTAATTATTACACTAAATATTACACAGGTATAAAATGTAGTTAATATTCATACCCATTCCTATGCCAGATTTATTACCATAGTGACATGAGTAGAAAACCAGACAAATAATACATAAGAATACCTGTCCCTCTTCAATTTTATCCTAATAGGAAAAATGTTATTCTGTCAGGAAGGCTATTAAATCTGTAAACTTCTGGAAACACAGTTCCTTTTTGCAACTAAAAGTCAAGAATGAAGATACAGTTTAAATTAATCAGAGTTCCCAGTTACAGTGGACATCATGTCACATACCTCAGGAAGTACTATCAGGCCTCCAAAACTGTGCTCTTCAAATGGTGGGAAACCTTCTTCTAATTTCTACCTAAAATTTATACATTGGCAATCTACATCCCAGTTGACCAAACACTGCCCATTAGCTTAAAATAGCTTTCAGGAAAAATTTCTTCATGGAAAGGATAGTCAGACATTGGAAGAGGATGCCCCGGAAAGTGGTAGAATCACCATCTCTGGAAGTGCTCAAAACCCATGTAGATGAGGCCCTTAGTGACATGGGTTAGTGGTTGACTTGGCAATCCTGGGTTGGATTTGATGATCTTCTAGGTCTTTTCCAACCTATTTAATTCTATAATTCTGTGAAACAGCTTCTCACCCTTCCTGGCATTTGCCTCCAATACCTTGAAGCCTATGAAAAAGGGAGAGGAAGGTCATGACAGTTCCTGGCCCAGCCAGTGGAAGAAAAAGCCTACAGAAAAAGAAGGGAAACTCTTTTTCTGCACTGTTGTGTGCTCACTGCCCTCCTTGCTACTTCTGCAAGGTGTTCATCCACCCAGCAAAGCTAAACAAGACCCTGACCACAGTTGTAATTTCTTCACTTGGCAAAAACACAGAGTAACGTGCTTATTAGTCATGAAACAAAGAAACAATCCCCGTCCAAGAATTAACAGGATTTGACAGCAAATAAATCATGTTGGATAGAATTGAAGCGGTAGTTAAGGCAAAGAGTTTTAGAAAGCGGAAGAAAAATTATGAAAATGAAGAATAGTGTTTTGGGTGCCCTTAGTTGTAAGGATAGGAAAAGCTTTGGTGGCATGGATGAGGACAAACCTTTCTCTTCCCTGCTATTAATCAGTAGACTGGGTATGTGAATTTCAACACAGTGAAGTGACCTGGAGTAATGTAGACTCTCAAAACAGCCAGCTTCCTGACATACCCAGGAAGGTTGGCAATGGATTGAGTGGCACAAAGTCATCCACTGATGCACTGATGTGTTTCTTCGTACTCAGAAAAGACATGAAACATTTTTCCTTAACCACTAAGAAAATTAAGATTTTCTTAATCTTTCCTTAAGAGAGGAAGAGGAGTCACTCAAACCAAAAAAGAAATGGAATCTTAAAAATATGCTATATTGGCCAAAGACTGTCTGAAAACACAAATGTCTGCACTGCCAGCATCCCCGCAAGAGCTGGAGCTGAAGGGTGGGAAACACAAAACAGGGCCATAAACTCACTGAAGGTTTGTCTTGGCATTTGTTTTTAGAGATTTACAGATGCAGGGAATGTTGTGTTCGAAGTATCCACCCAGCTGCTTTTTATCAGTTTCAGACAATTTAGCACCCACCAGCATCCCTCTGAGACAGCCAGCGACAAATAGGAGGTTGGTCCCAGCCAGATGGGGAAGAATGGCCAATAGGCAGCAGCAAGCATCATACCTGGGCTGTGGCTGGGGGCAGAGAGGGGCCAGTAGGTGGGGGCCCAAGGGGTCTGCATCACCCTTGGCAGAGGAGGCCAGGGGGCAAGGGCAGTGTACAGAGCAGGTCACAGCCAGCTCAGTGCTCCACAGGAGGGACATAACTACTCAGTAACAAGGGGCCCAGCTCAGCAGAGCACGGATCCTGCTGCAACAAGAGGTTACTGGGAAGAACAGACTGGACCAGCCAGGGGAGAGCCCAGACCTGGATGTGCTGCTGCCACCCATCTGAGAGGAGCAAGGAGCACCATGGCTGCTGCCAGGGGCTGCACCCTCCACCAAGCTGAGTGTCTGTGCTTTCCCTCAGAAGGAGAAACCAGCCTGGTCTTCTGTGCCTAGGCATAAGAAAAGCATCAAATCTGGGACCACTTTCCAAGTCTCTAGCAATTTAGTGCCCCTGGCAGCTGCCTTCTTTCTACAATCACAGTTCCTGGTCCAGGTTACTTCTAGGGAATTAGAAGCGTAAAAATGAAAATGCAGTTTCTTCAGGGACGTTAGCTCTTTATTCCCTGCCATAGGAGGGCTCCTCTGTCAAACCTTTATTCGCCTGAAGAAATAGCGGCTAGTGGAGCAATTACCCCATTAGAGAGGGCAATAGGCCAGAAGCTCCAACCCACGATGGATAACTGGGTCCTAGGCCAGGTGATGCCCATAGGCCGTGCTAGGCAGGCAACAGCTGTCCAGAGAGAAACCATATACAAGGGAATAAAGCTTCTGGCAGACAGAGCCACTGCCAGCAATTGCTAATATGATCCATGCAAAGAGCTGCACGAGCACCTTTGGGCTTGAGGGCATCGGTAGCCAGAACACCACAGTTACAGCTCAGAGATCTCAAATGACTCCACTCTTGGGCAAACCAACATGCTTGAAGGAAAGTAAGTGTGGACTACAGAGATTAAAATAATCACTGTTGCTGAGCATTTGCTGCAGGCAACAGCGGAAATCCAGCTCTTTCTGAACCCAGCAAGATCCAAGTTCTTGTGTAAGA
The DNA here is from genome assembly GCA_032466535.1 of Forpus xanthops. Classification (NCBI taxonomy): domain Eukaryota; kingdom Metazoa; phylum Chordata; class Aves; order Psittaciformes; family Psittacidae; genus Forpus; species Forpus xanthops. The sequence continues at coordinate 12,182 of JASSUY010011721.1, read as the reverse complement.
ACAAGGTTTCTGTTCAGCAGAAGTATGTTACAGGCTGAACCAAGGATTGAGCTGTGCATGGGAGCCATTACCAAGGCTGTGCAGGAGCTGCAGCTAGTGAAAAATCAGATGGTGGAGACAGCATTTCAAAGCCTCTGACAGCAACAGAGGTGAAAAGCGGTGAGGCAGCCTGGCCAGTAAAAGTTAAGGATTGACTTAACAGAAGCCTTGGTGGAAGCCACTGAAAGGAAGCAATTAGCACAGCTACAGCAACGCTGCACCAGTGAATCCTCCAGGAATAAAGGGGAGCTTGTCAAGATATGATCAACTGCAACATCAGATCGCACTTAACTATGGAGTGTTCCTGGCAGGCAGCTCCCAGCTTGAATTCCCTGAGTATCAGGTAACAGCTAAACTAAGTGATGTTTTGGAGGTTAGCCTGACTGGACAGCGTGCCTAACCCTGGACATCTCCACCTGTATGCCCTCAAAAGCCCAAAAGAGATGTAAAAACATGCATTGGCTGCATGAGACATAAGGCACAGGCTGGATAAAATATTAGGAGCAAGACATTTCAGCAGTTTTAATTTGGATAATCTCAGTAAAGGACCAAGGAAATAAACTGTATATTTATATTCTTTCTTTCAGAGTGCCTTCTGAATCTGGAACAAGTCAGGCACAATTTTGAGGTATTGAAGGATCTACAGAGTTTCTTAAATTAAAGAACAAAAAAGATTCAGTTTGAAATGTTGCTTCTGGGAACTGAAGAAGCCTTCACATAGTTCATTAGACACATTAAGAGTAGCAAGAGTCTTTAAGCTTTTAAAGGCTTAAACCCTAAGAAAAAAAGCCAGCAGCCTCTAAGGAGCTGCAGCCTGAGCATATAGCTAGTGAGGATGGGTTAAGAGTTTCAGACCGCCACCAGGAAGCATGCAAAATGAAAAGATACTGGCAAAACCACAGGCTGTCTGCACAGAAGACACCACATCCACAAAAGCATTGAGCACATTATCAGAACCAAAAGCATCATCTTGTCATTTAAGAAATAAATTATCTAGACAAAGGAAGAAGAAAAGCTGATGAGTAAAACAAAGGAGCAGTTTCTGAGCCATGTTTTGTGCTGGTTGTCAACCCACTCCTCAATCCGCAGGGGTCTGCAATGCCCCAAAATCTCCCGGTGAGATCCAAAACTGCTGAGGCTGTAGGTGCTCTTTGATGAGTTTTCCACAGATTAAATGAGGATTGCTACAGAACTGGAGAGTTCAATTGTTGTGGAGGTCCTCAAATCCTCTCATTTACATTTACTCAATAAGGAATTCAGTGTACACAGGCTCACAACAGCCTGTAGCAGCTCCTTATCAAGCGCAGCCTAACAAGACATCCATGGAGATGGATTCACAAACCAGCCAAATAAATATTCACAGCTCAACAGAAAACAAAAGGAAAATGTGACTGCTGTTTGCAGGGCACAAGTGTGCTCAGGCTTCCTCTGGTCTCCCTGCACTGGACAAGACTGACCTGGTTACTCCTTATGTACAAAAATGTCTATCAAAGGAGACCCCAGTTCAAATATAATATCAACAGAGCAATCACCTGGAGTTCATACAGATTGATTTCAAGGACTGAAAAATACCATCTGGAAATCACTGCTTTCTGGTCACGTATGACACCTCTAAAAATATGTAACAGCAGAGCTGCTGAAGCATAAAAAGGAGCCTGAGACTGTTACAGACACGTTGATGAAATCCGTAATGCTGTGGTTCTGCCCATGGGGTTGCACCTATGATGATACAGTACGAAAACAGAAACTTCACTGCTGCTCTCAGATCTTCCTTATTCAGACTTCTTTCTTTTTGAAAGAAAGTACAGCTTGTATCTGGCACAAATAGAGTCTATTCTGCTTTATTATGTTGCATTTGTGTATTTGCAGGCAATAATGGAGCAGAGATACACAGCATACTTATTTTTAATTTTAGACAAAACCTGCCAATGATGTACAATAAGAAGATCTGGGGAGTAATTTGTCTTTGTAACCTAATTTGTGCAAGCTTCAGTCAAGGACGTTTATCATTTTGCTTTCCACCTCCTCCAGGAAACAGGCGGGGTAAAGCAGAGCAGTAACGCCTTACAGAACATACCATCGGTTAGGCAGGAAGAGGCATCCTTCCTTCCTCTTTAGGACAACATGAACTGCTCCGGTTTAGCCGGCGGTTTTTTATGTCACTGAATACCAATCTCCTTGCTACAACATTAAGATAAGGACCAAGAACGGTCAGAAATGACAAGACAGCAACAAACAAAAGACAAGAAACAGAGACAACAGCTCTGACAGATCCAATTCATTTACAGACGTCTATCTCCATTAGGGTCACAGGACACTCGGGTTTAATGGCATCAGAATTTAATAAAACAAAAACCACTCTGATCAAGAAAACAATCTGGTTTTACTCTGCAATATGCACAGCCATTGAGCTATTGCTGCTAAACAATTAAAAAAAAATACTCATTAGCACAAGAAAAGAAATGCATTTAAAGAGAAAGCTGTAAAAACAGTTTGAGCACTCAAAAGTTGCATCATAACCGCCACACAGAAGGGGGACAAAGAGGAAAGACAGCACAGGAAACATCACTCTGGCATTTCCTAATTCCTGAGCACTTGATTTTACAACCTCTGCTTATTTTTGTACATAGTTTCCTAATGGAAATTTCCTTCATGCAAAGGATAAGCAGCTCTACATGGCCCATCTCCCCGCAGCCCACCTGGCTCAAAAGCATGGGATGCTCTGAGGTGCTGCACTGGCCACTCCAGAGAGTTCGACCCCATGGTAGCCTCTGAGGCCAGGAGAAAAAAGGGCTGCAGTCGGGTGAAATCCTTGTGAGACTTGAGCACAAAAGCCCTGGCACGCTCAAACTGTAACTGCTGGAAGGATCATCGCTCAACCGAACTGCCACACATTTCCCAAGGAGCAGCTAGAAGTGTCTTTCCAAATACTGTTGTTCCCCCAAATGCTGGATCATTACATTGTTACAGAAAACACTACAGCTTTTCTGTGAGGTTTGGGGTTTATTTTCTTTTTTGTTATCATGAGCCAAACACACAAGTTTCTCATTCTAGCTTTTAGAGAAATCTGAAATCTTGCAGTTGAAATTTTCCATTGCAAGTTCTGCCCCAGGCTCAGTGTTTCTTTGGAAAGTTTCAGTTCCAGTAGTTAAAGTTTGGGCTGAGTTCTAAGCATGGCCACATAATGGAAAGAGTCAGAAAGCTTGACTTATAAGCAGTATAACTAGTTCAATCACGGTACTCATATAAACAGTCATATACCTGTCAAACTTGCTCAAATTATGTGAAGATGCACAGCTAAATGACTGAATTTCCAAATAAACCATGATGGCCAAGACTTACTTATGGGAGTAGCATCTTTAATGTTACTCATGTCTGTGCAGAGCCAGTACATCTAAGTCAAAATAAATTCTTTTAAAGTAAGGCTAATTCTCGCGGGGGGGGGGGGGGGGGGTTAAAAATAAA